>JAADXX010000650.1:0-16683 GCA_023338025.1 Phytopythium oedochilum
GAGATGGATGACAAACTAGGAGTATATACAAGATATTTTTATAGAAAATGTTCGACGTATAGAGCATATATGATACGTTACTTTTGTCCCTTAGTTTTGCCGTCAAACCTGGAACAAATCTAACCGTAAATTACCGTCAAGGTGTGAAAGTGTACACAAAACACGGTAAACCTTTATCTTATCAATCCTTTTGTATGAAGCGATAGTCTAAAATTTATCACTTGGATAATGAATGAAAAATGGTGATGCCAATTTTGTCGAGACAAGGTGCTCTTTCATTTCTTGTTGACAATAGTTGGAAGAGACCAAAAACGTTTGAGCTCCACAAGTTGAGGCCTATAAATGGGTCGCAGGCTCGGTTTACAAATATGAAGTCTAAATTCTCCGCACTTAACGATTCGTCTGGATTCACTGTCAATAGCGAGCAACTTTTTTTTATTGGCCGTTAATTCTATTGACGAATGAAATCGCGGCCATTTATGCGTTTAAAACGAGGATCAGGCGAATTTTAACCAGGGCTTCGCGCACCGTAAAATCGGGCTCAGATCGGAATGTTTACAAATTGCGAATGAGCACGTCTACGCTGCGCTAAGAGCAGCGAATCAGCGCACGAATAGATAACTTACCCCTAGCCTGAATGCATTAAACCCGATTGGGCTGGTATTCACCAGACCTCTTCGACAACTCCCAGAATAATATTATCAATAATATACATATGCCGGATAATTCGAATGATATGGTGATTCTCATACTACTTCGAAAGTATTACATGCCCGAAAGATTTGGGACGCAGTGCGTTTCAAATTGATCGACTTCCTTTCTGTTTGACATGCCACCGTTGGCATCGAAAGATTTGGGACGGACATGCCACCGTTGGTTGCTCACAGTCCCAGGACGACGAGCAGTGGCGACGAAGCTGTGGGCGGCTCACTCGAGAATCGGCCGGATGGCGATCAAGCGGCGGCTGCCTCCCGAGGAAGTGGACCCAGGCCCTGCCCTGACGATGCGGACCAAGAGACGCTGTCTGGACCCGACAGCTCGGCGCTCAGCAGCCAGCCCGACGTGCCGCAGTCGCTCGAAGTTCGCTGGCGTGCCCCATTCAATCCAATGGCATTCCTGGTACGACAGTGAACGACGGCGTTAGCGCGGTAGCGATCATGCTGCTGCAGCTCCAGAGCGAGCTCCAAGGACGGCCGAGGCGTCTCGCGCTCCAACGGACGAGCGCAACCAACCAACCAATCAGTGTCTACGGGTGCGCGGCGGCAGTGTTTCTCGTAGATAGCCTTTGATCTAAGGCATTTGTAGCGGATCCCGGACAGAAAGGGAACTCTATGGGACTAGATGAGCCGCAGAAAAGGAGGAGTCTAGCATAGGGGGATCTGGAGGGGTAACTATTAAAAAGAAGCAAAACGGGTGACGGCGTCGCTGGCTCACGCGCGCGGTCAAAAACAAAACAAGGGGAGCGGAGAAGACCCAAGCCCAGGCCTTCTCACGACGACGAGTACCTCGCGCGGCCACCGAATCCTGGACCCTGACGGCGCTCAAACGACTCGTACGCGTGCGCTCGCCGCTGCTGCTGCTGTTGGAACTGCGGTGGCGGCGGATAGCGAGGGTCTTCGTACATGCCGCGGTAGGAGGCTCGGCCCGGCGCGATCGCCGCTGCCGCCGCCATCTGAGCAGCGAGGAACGCCTGCGCTTGGTGCGGGTCCACGACGAGCACGCTCTGCTGCGGGTAGTACTGCTGCTGACCGAGATGGTACGGAAGCGGCTGCTGACTGTGATGAGCCAAGTAGGCAGCGGCGTGCGTGCCGCCCATGCCGCCGGCAAACCCTTCATCGTGGTGCTGAGGAGCAGGAGGATGGTGGTGGTGGTGATACGGCGAGCCGCTGAACAGCGTCGGCGGCGGAGACTGGTGCTTACGGTACGATGTGTTCGCCGGTACCTTTGGCGCCGGGAAGTGCTCGGGGCGTCCGCGGTTCGGGCCGGCACTGACAAAGACGAGCGGGCGGTAGGACTCGTGCTTGTCGAGCAGACTCGAGTTCTGGAAGCGCGCGATCATAGCCTGCTTGCCCTGCAGCCGCGCGTACGAGATGGCGCACACCTTTTCGCTGTTGAAGTTGGTCCACTTCTGGCCGTCGAACTCGCGGTAGAACGAGATGATGCTGCGCGCCTCCATGAAGTTGATGAAGGCGTAGCCCATGTTGCACTTGTTCTTGAAGTCGATCGGCAGGTAGAAGAAGTCGTACTGGCCGCGGTGCCGCTGGTTGATCTCCGCGAGCAGCATCTGCTGCGTGTACTTGTTGGGGATGTTGCGCACCATGAGCGTCGTGCGCGCGTCCTCGCCGGACGCCACGCGGTCGATCGACAAGCAGAACTCACCCGTGCCCTGGTCATGGCGTCCCTGCCCAGGCACCGGGCGGGCAGGTGGTGGCGCATCTCCAGTCTGTTGATAGCCGAAGCCGCCGGACGGATGACGGAACTGCTGCGGGTACGACTGCTCATCGCCAGCGCGACCGTTTGACAGCGTGAACTTGGTCGCCGATAGGAACGACGACGGCGCCAGGAGCGGCGCGGAAGCGTCCACGCGCATCCGTGGCGGCTGCAACTGCGCCGCGCCGCGGTGAAAGCGGTGGCTCAGCTGGTTCGACTCCTCCTTGGACGCGTCGCTATACTCTGCGTAGTGGACGTCGTCGAACTGAGAGGACGAACTGCTGAGGTGAGCTGGCGGGTACGTCGCGCACGTCAGCTGGCTGCTCGACATGGAGTGCGCGCTGCGACCGAACGGCGCGCCGACCGCGAGGAAGCGATCCGTCGGCGCTCCCTCCTCGCCGTCGAGCAATGGACTCGAGGCGCTCGCGTACATGGAGCTGCTCCGAACGCGCCCGCCTCCGATCGTGCGGGACCACGTTCGATCGTCGGACAATCCAGCCGAGCGCCTTAGACCGGGCGTTGGGCTGTCGCCGCTTGGACTCGACGTGTTGTCTGCTGCTGACGCCGAGGATGAAGACGACGGAGCCTCCAGAAACGAGGCGTTCAGTGATGAAGCCACCGAGGACGTCGGCGAGGTCAGAATCGACGTCGAGCTCGAGGAGAAGCTCTTGGGACGCGCCTTGCCGCCGAGAGCGGTTCCCAGGGCGGCAAGCTGGTCGACACATTCCTGGAAGCGCTGGATCTTTGACAGGTCGAGCGTCGGCGACGCCGCGCGCACGGCCGTGATCAGGCCGCCGTTGAACGAGAACTGCATGGACACCAGCGCGCTCACTGCCGCAGACACGACGCGGCAGTCGTTGAACTCGACAAAGAACTTGTTGCGCGCGTGCGCGTCCGTCTGCATGACGCTCGCGACCTCGCCGAAGCGCGAGCAAAACTGGCGAATCATGGTCGGCGTCGCGCGCGAGCCGTCATACCCGTCACTGCTGCCCTCGTTGTGCAGGCTGACGACAACCGTCGCGCAGTTGACGTCGTCCGGCAGCTCGTACGGCAGCGAGAAGTGGATCGTCTCGGCTCGGGACAGCACCCGCGCGGGACTGAACTTTGACGACGGAGGAGGAGGCGGAGGAGGAGACTGCTCCGAGCTGAGCGTCTTGACGGTCGCGATCGCGCTGCGGAGCTCGCGGAAGGTGAAGAACAGCAGTCCTTCGCTTGCGAGCTCGCTTCGCATCCGAGCGACGCTCCCGAAGTTCTGTATGCCGAAGATGCCCGATCACGCCAATCCTGTCAGTGGACACTTCACCAAGCCAGCGGGACGCAACAGACGCAGAACGTACGTGAATGGTGTCGCTGATGCGCCGGACGTCGTCGACATCGAAGTGCGCAGAGACGCTCTTGACTAGGACGTGCCGCGTCGCGAAGCTGGTCTTGAGCGCCTTCCACAGCTCGTCGATCATCGCTCGAGGCAGGGACACTGGCGAAAACGCTTCTTCTTGCTGCTGCTGCTGGGCGTCACGTCCATTAGACCACGGAGAGCGATCCTCCTTGTGGGATCGCAGCGTCGTGTAGTCTGAGAAGCTGCGCGGGCGTCTGTCAAACGAGGCGACTCGCTTCGGTTCCTTGTTGTTCTCGCCGTCTCGCTCTACCGACTGAACCACTGACAGCGACCGGAGCGAGTTGGACAGCGACTCGAGCGGCAGGTGGTCGTTGCTATCGTGTGCCTCGAGCGTCTGGTCGATAGACAGCGAGCGGAGGTTGCGCCACTGCCGGCAGCTTTACCAGTTAGTCGACCGCACCGTCAACAAGTACATGAGCCGGCGGAAGAACGCACCTCTGGAGCGGCGTCGGCGCTGCCTACAGACGCGGAGCGGTTCCCGAACGAGTGCGCGTTCCACCCGCTCCACAGGTCGAACGCGTCTGCTCCCTCGCTTCGTGCGGTCGGCGACGCCAGCGCGTCATTGGCCGCGACTGCGCTTGGAGCT
Organism: Phytopythium oedochilum; assembly: GCA_023338025.1. NCBI lineage: Eukaryota > Oomycota > Peronosporomycetes > Pythiales > Pythiaceae > Phytopythium > Phytopythium oedochilum. Next base: position 4,413 of record JAADXX010000650.1, read on the forward strand.
CGCGCGTCCTCGTCGATCTGTCGCAGCGAGTGGTGGCAGAACGCCTTTGTCGTCGGGACTGGCGACGGCTCTGCCTGGTTGTCAGCGACCGGAGACGACGCCTCGAGCACCGGCAGCGAGCCGTAGAAGGGCGAGCCGGCGGGGGAGAGCGTCGACTGGGACGACGAGAGGGACGAGCGCGACGACGACGAGCGCGCCAGCCCCTCGACCGCCGCCGACGAGAGCGCGAACCCGTCCCGTAGCGACAGGAACCGGAACGCGCCGCTATTCTGGTGCCGCGCCGCCGCACCGAGCGCGTGCGTCAGGCTCGAGCACGCGGCGCAGAGCCTGAGCTCGCACTTGCCGCAGTAGAGCGCGGCGTCGGCGCGCTGGCACTCGTCGCACTCACCCTCGCACGTCTGTTCGTCGTCGTCAATGCCTTGCTGCTTGTCGCCAACGACTCGCGGCGCGATAGCCTCCTCAAGACTTGTAGTAGACTCTTCGGTCGCGTGGCGCCGGAACGAGCCCTTGGCGTGTCGCTTGGCGCCGCACGGCGCGCAGTAGGCCAGCTCGCAGGCGCCGCAGGTGCTCGCCGGCTGGAGCGCGCACTGGCAGCAGCTCAAGCCATCGTCCGCCGCCTGCTCCGCCGCCCCGTCCGCGCGCCAGGCGCCGGCGAGTCGCATCGAACAGGTCGCCGGCCGCAGTCTCCTCGTCCGCGCGCCGGATCCGGAATGCCGCGTCCGCGCCGCGCTGTCGCCTTCCTTACCCTCCGACACACCCTCACACACCCTCAGACACACGTCGGTTGGCTGCGACTACCGCCCAAGCGCCGCGGTCTTCGGTTTCTGTTTTCCGTTTCCTTCCTCCCGCTCGCTCGCTCCTCCTGCCGATACTGCTGGGCGCCTTCGAGGCTTGGAGTAGTTGAAGGCTTGAAGCTGTTGGAGCCGCCGCCCGTTCGCCTGGCTCGAGGCGAAACCCCGGCGGTGGTCGTTAGTTTCTCGCGCCGCGCGATCCGTCCCGCCCGCCCGCTCGAGTGCTGTCGCCGCCGCTGCAGCCGCCGCCGTCCGCCACCAGTGCCGCCCGCCGGCCTTTCTCGAGGCGGAGGTTACCCCGCGAGTGTGTGTACTTACGAAGTGTACCCCCGTTCGAAATCCGCCGATCTTTGTCCGGCGGCCCGTTGCAGCCGCGTTCTCTGGGTGGCGCCGGCCCGCCGCCGGCTCCTGATACGCGGCGGCCGCGGGAAGTATAAGGACGGACGCGCGCGCGCCGCCCAGGTGAATGAGGAGGACGGGATCTCCTAGTATGTAATTCACAGTCGGGATACGACGCGAGGTTCCGTCAACCAGGTTGGGTTGCCTTGGCCAATCCGAGGTGTGCCATGATAAAAAGTCGCCAGATCCCACTCTCGGTTCTGGCCTGAAACCTACCCCTTCTACGGATAAAAGCGAGCTAAAGCGTCGAGTCCGCGGCGGCAACGCGCGGCTTCCGAGGCGGCGTGCGCGGATTTGGAGCGCCCCACGAACTGTTTGAATCGGCGGACGCGGTTCAGTCGCAGTGCATCGTATAGAGAAGCGTTGGGAGGCGTGGATCTGGCGCCAACGCGGCGAATACGAGCTGATGGTCGCCCGCGTGGCGATCATCAAAACGCAGCGGCGATGGCCGCAATTCGCCTCCTTCCGACGGTGTCTACAGTACCAGGACGTCGCCTCAAAAGATCTTGGAACGCTGTCGGAACGTGCTGCACTCGTCGACGAGTAGTGTAAGGACTGTCCCAAAGTAGTGTACACCAGGATGCCAATCATAGCGTGGTGAACGCCAATGCAGGCCAAGTCCAAAGTGACTCACTGTGTGGACCACAGGAACCTTGTTGCCGAGTCGTTAATGGCGACATCGTGGTGGCGTTGTGGCGTCGTCGCCTCCAGCAAGCAGCACACGACGTCTCGCTGCAATCCATTGCCAGCACCACCTTGCGTTGCACGATATCTCGTCGCTCCACTACACGAGCATTGCGCTGACACTCTCACGTCACGCCCTCCGAGTTGCTCTTCGTGTTTCAAACTATATTGCAGACCTAGCCCCATAGTGAACCTCAATCATTTTTCTCTCTCATCTTCCCGCCGTCGTGTTTGCTGCTCGTCGACACCCTCTTTCACGCGGCCTCAGTAATCAAGGCCTTATTCAGCAACTGGAGCCCTCCCGGGTACAACACCGAGTACACCAAGCGTAACCTCGAACGAGCTCCGTCCTAATGGCCGACGACCTCGCGCACCTGCTGCCGCCCTCGTGGAAGAAGCACGTGCAGCTCTGGCTCGAGGACGACATCCCGTCCTTCGACATCGGCGGCTTCGTCGTCGGCGGTGCGTGCCGCTCTATATCCTCCAATAAGCGGCGCGAACGAGTCCTAACGGACGGACGCACGACGTTGCTCCATACGTACAGACTCGCAGGAGACGGCATTCCTGCTCGGCAAGTCCAAGGGCGTGCTCGCGGGCGTCCCGTTCTTCACGGAGGTGTTCGCGGCCGTCGGCTGCCAGGTCGAGTGGCTGCTCAAGGAGGGCGAGCAGGTCGACCCGGCGTCCGTGGCCAGCGGCAAGGTCGTCGTCGCCAAGGTCACGGGGCCGTGCCGCGCCATCCTCCTGGGCGAGCGCACGGCGCTCAACGTGCTCACGCGCGCCAGCGGCATCGCCACGCAGGCCCAGCACGCCGTCGAGCTCGCGCGCGCGCTCGGCTGGCACGGCCACGTCGCCGGCACGCGCAAGACCACGCCAGGCTTCCGCCTCGTCGAGAAGTACGCGCTGCTGGTCGCCGGCGCGAGCACGCACCGTCACGACCTGTCGCAAATGGTTATGCTCAAGGGTGAGAGGGCCGTGCGCGCCGTGGATTCATTATCTCGACCCTAGGTTAATTCACATTGTGTGTGTGTGTGATCGCTGACAGACAACCACATTTGGGCGGCCGGGAGCATCACGAATGCCGTCGCCAAGGCCAAGCGCGCCGCCGGGTTCTCCATGAAGATCGAGGTCGAGTGCCGGAAGCTCGAGGAAGCCATCGAGGCGGTGCGTAAGGTGTCACCATTCCGCTGAAGTGGGCTGTGCAGCTAATTGGGCACTGCTCAGGCCACGGCGGGCGCCGACATTGTGATGCTCGACAACTTCTCGGGCGACGAGCTCAAGGAGACGGCAGCAACGATCAAGGCGCAGTTCCCGCACGTGCTGATCGAGGCGAGCGGCGGCATCACGTCCGAGACCATGGGCCAGTACGTGTCGCCGCACGTGGACATTGTGAGCCAGGGCAAGCTCACGCAAGGTGAGACCTTTCGCATGGGCCCGCGACCATTTCCATCCGATACGAGACGCGAACACTGACTGACTGGCTGGCGGTGTCTAGGCTACGGGTTCGTCGACTTCTCGCTCAAGATCCAAAAGGCCGAGGGCATCGTGTAGTCGGCTGCCTCGTTCGCTCCGACCGACGCCCTCCAGGCAGACCGAACGAAGTCCCCGACCAAGAGGTTTGCAGAGATGCCAGTGCCGTTTACAGCCAGTGGTAGCGACGAATAGAGTGCGAGTGGAGCTGCCATTCGGATCATATGCTGGGCTCAGTTGGTCGAGTCAATCCTGGACGGCAAAGAGCTGACGGAGGCGCTCGGCGAGGTGCTCGACGTCATTCACAGCGTCGTCACGTGTCTTAAGCTCGTCGACCTGCATGAGCCGCACGATCTTGGTCAGCCACTCGAGCACCGCGCCGATGCGGTCCACATACGCTGTCATCGTCGCTCGCGAACGCGAACTGCGCGACGACCAGTACTTGTGCGACCGCCACTCCAAATCGACGATAAACTGCGCCATGACCTCCACCTGGAACGCTCTGGTCATCCAGGACCATCAGTAGTTAGCGCTGATACCATTGAGACCAGGAAAGCATCCACGCTCGCCGTACCGCTTCCTATCCGAAGGCGCGAATCGACGGAACGCGTACTCGATCGACTCCAGAACGCTCGTGACCAGGGCGGCATGCCACTCGGTGTCCTCGTCGTCGCCGTTTAGCTCGTTGTGACGACTACTTGACGCGCTAGATGGCGGGTTGTGAATGAACTTGAGCAGCCAGAACCACACGAGTCGCAAGCGGAAGGTCGAGAACGTCGAGAAGGTCGCCCGGTTGAGCTGTAGCCAGCGCGCGCTGTCCTTCAGACCAGAGAGGTTCGCGCGGATGGACGCCACGACCATGGCGGCTTCTTCTGTCGGCGATTTTGCTGCTGGTGTCGAGTTCGGGGATATGTGAGCGTAGAACCACCCGAGCAATCGCTCTGCGCTTGTGATCCCGGTGGCTATCAGCGACTCGGTCTTGTCACTCGAGCCGCTCAACAACGAACCTTGGTCGCCCATAGAGTGGAACAGCATCTCCATCGCCTCAAGCACGAGGTGGGGTCGCTCCGCAATGCCAATCCACTCTGCCAGTGTCTTCCTCCGGCTCTCGACCGTTGAAAGCCGCGCACACTCGCGTTCATGCCGCTTGAGGCACTCTTCTAGCGCAATGAAGCGCTGGACGCGATGGCGAAGGGTCCAGAATGCCGGATCGGCCGACCAGCTCTTGTCCACAATGGAGCGGCCGAACACGTTCGTTGACTGTGCTGGTCGAGTGAACACTGCCAGCGTCCCCAGAAGCTCTATACTGCGACAGGATCCCAGCAGCGAAGCCTGTTCGTGAGCCCACCCCACGAGCATCACGTAGAGGTGCGAGTACTGCTGGAATGCAGCCGACCACGCTTGGACGCTACTGCCATCTCTGCTTCTCCCCAACGGCGACTGGAAGGAGAGAATGGAGCCGATGGAGCGGAAGGGCTCGCGGTGAGCCGCAAGCAGCCACTGCAGCAGCTGCCGACGCCACGACGGAGGGTCGTTGCCCCAGACGCGGGTCTTGCTTCGCAGCGACATCAAGTCGAACAGCACGCCTCCGTGGCTCGCACTGGTATCTGAGAGACTGGGAGTTGGCGCGCGGGATATCCGGCCGAGGAACGTATTCCCGAGCGAGACGCAGTCGACCTCACCCAGAAGCGCCTCGGACGCGTCAAGAAACTCCTCGTCGCTCCCAACCAAAGTCGCGACCAGTTCCAACACCTCTGCAGCCGCTGTCGGGTCCAAGGCGGAGTGTCGCTCGCCATCGTTCAGCCACGGCACGAGCCACGAGGTGATGGTTTCTCCGCTTGGTCCAGAGGGCGAGCACGTTGTCGTGAAGGTCAGTGCCTTGAGCTTCTGTAACGCTGCCGATTCCTGCAGCGCGTCTCCGCTTGGCTCCTTGTCTGCGTCTCCGAGGCTTAGCAGCGTGTCCATTGCCCACGTCCCGGCCGCCCCAAGCACTTGATCGCTGCGGTTCGCGTCCGCAATCTCGATCATCTGCACCACTGGCGGCAAGAGTGAGCGTCTGCCGACGGAACAGGACGCAGTGCCTCCGTGATGAGCGTACGGATCGAGGTAATCTGCTCGAGCCGCGCTGGAGACGCGAATGGCGCGGCCAGTGCCGCTTCAATGTGCTCGACTAGCGCTGTTGGAAGCTGCACAGCGTCTCACTTAGTCCGTCTCGACCGTCGACGCGCAGCATACAGTGGGAACACGGTACAAGCGCAACGTACCGCGCCGGTGGTGAGCGACGCAGCGTACGCGTCGGCGCTCGCGAGCGTCGCCGAGAGCTGCGCGAGCATGTCGCTCGCGAGGGTAAACGCTTTGGATTTTCGCGACGGTAAATGCCCTGGATGTTCCTGGATTTCGTGTTTAGGGTCCCGAGCGATAGATACTCGGGACGTCTGGTCGGGCGACTTGCACGAGAACGGCTCGCAGGGCGCCGAAGCCAAGCGCCTGCTCGACGGCGTAGGCGTCGGGGAACAGCAGCAGCAGCAGCAGCAGCAGCAGCGGCAGCACGAGGACGCGCGGCATGGCGATCGGAGGTTTGGCCATCATTTCGGAACGACCCACCGGTCTATAATCTCCATGGTCGCCCGTCCACTTTTGTTTCGGTGTCGATGTACCCAATGTGTACCGTCGCGGTACCCATGCTGTACCCATGCGGTACCCATGCTGTACTCATTTGAAAACCTCGGTGGTTAGGTGTTGATTCAGTGCATTGATTTAGGATATTTATCTTACTTGAGATTTGTATCCAGAAATAATTACGAAAGGGTTCCTCTTTCGCACTGATTTGGGATATCTTTTTTTACTTGAAATCTGTATTAAATACAAAATTCTCATAGAGCTACTACTGATTTAGGGTATCCACTTTTGCATCAAAATTACGGATATAGATTAAAGTATCTGTGAAATTGGTAGGATATCTATTTTATTTGAAAGGTCAGAAATAATTACGGAAAAAGACTCGTTATATTAATTAAAAATATATGCATATATGTTCACTTGAAATTTGTATCCAGAAATAATTACAAAAGAGTACCTCTTTCTGAGGTTGTACCCAAAACAAGGTTTTATTGTATTTCGCAGTACACGACTGATGATTGGTCGAAATATTAGCGACCTTTTAGCGTCACTTTTGACACGAGAAGATGGCGGACGTCTTCGACGTGGTCGTGGTCGGCGCGGGGCTCATGGGCAGCTCGGCGGCATACCACGCGGCCAAGGCGGGCCAGCGCGTGCTGCTGCTGGATCAGTTCGCGCTGCTGCACGGCCGCGGGTCGAGCCACGGCTCGAGCCGCATCTTCCGGGTCGCGTACCCGAACCAGACGTACACGCGCATGTGCCTCGCGTCGCTGGACCGGTGGACGCAGCTCGAGGCCGAGGGCGGCGCGCAGCTGATCCAGTTCACGGGCGCGCTGGACTTTGCGGCCACGGAGAACGACGACCTGAAGCAGCTCAAGCGCGCGCTAGCGACCAACGGCGTGCCGTTCGAGGAGCTGTCGGGGACGGAAGCGAACGCGCGCTTCCCGGGCTTCTCGCTGCCGGCGACGACCCACGCCGTGTTCAGCTCCACGGCCGGTGTTCTGAACCCGTCGCTGGCGATGGAGACGCTGCAGCGGCTGGCGAAACAGCTCGGCGCAGAGATCCGCGAGCACAGCCAGGTCGAGGGCGTGTTCGCCGAGGAGCGGGACGGCGAGAGCCTAGCCGCGGTCGAGCTCGCCGGCGGAGTCACCGTGTACGGCAAGCAGGCCATCGTCACCGCCGGTCCGTGGACGCAGCAGCTGCTCCGCTTGGCCGGCACGAGCGTCAAGCTCCAGCCGATCGCCACCTTCGGCATGTACTGGCACTGCAAGACGGAGCTGTACACGCCCGACAAATTCCCCGTGTTCATCAAGTACGACGAGCCAATGGTCTACGGCATGAGCATCGTCGACCCGTCTGAAGGAGTCAAAATCTGCCGCCACGACGGACCTGCGGTGGAACCGAACGCGCGCGCAGGGGTCTCGCAACCCGCCGAGGCGCTGGCGCAGCTCAAGGCGTTTGTCGACTCGCACTTCTCGCACGTGGACGCCGGCGCTCCCAAGAAGATCGACGACTGCATGTACACCATGACGGAGGACGAGGACTTCATCCTGGACCACGTCGAGGTCTCCGGACGCAGCGGCTCGGCCGCCTCGAAGCGCGTCGTGGTCGGTGCCGGGTTCAGCGGCCACGGCGCCAAGATGACGCCCGTTATCGGCCAGATCCTCGCCGACCTTGCCATCAAGGGAGAGACCAGTTACCCGATCGAGCTCTTCCGCATCACCCGGCCCGCCGTCGCCGGCGCCTAAAGTCGGACGCGAAGCCAGCCACGAGGACTGACTGCAGCTCTCTCCTAGAACGCGTTGAAGCCGGTCGTCTCAAGTAAATACGGACAATGACCTCTATGAATTGGTATTCACGTACTTTGTCCGTTTTCTATTCATGTGAGCTTTGGTGGTCAACGCAAGGTGAGACCAAGTTCATCGACCAAGCAAGTCGCAGCGACGATGGCCAAGACGCCGGGGCCGACGGCCAACATCAACCCGAAGAAGCTCCGCAAGGGCCGCGACAAGGTGCGCGCGGCCTCTGTCCGTCTGCTGGCTCGAGTCTCGGCCGCTGTACTGACCCAGGCGTCGGCTCCGGGTCCTCTGACGCTCGGCGTTGCGCGACAGAAAGTCGCGGCGGGAGGACGAGGCGCGCCGCGCGCTCAAGCGGCGGCTGCAGCGGCGGCCAAGGCGCAGACGAACGCGCTGCTGTCGCTCGCGACGTTCTCAAACCCGAACCCGAAGCACCTGGGGCCGTTCAGCGACCGCCAGCGCATCCTCGTCGTCGGCGACGGCGACCTGTCCTTCTCGCTCGCGCTCGCCGTCTTCCTGGTATCCAAACCGGCGCTGCTTTTGGTCACTAAGCGCGCCCCGCGGTCGTGCTGACTGGCGCGTTGCAATGTGTTCGACGTCGAGGATTGTAGGGCGGGAGGAATGTCGTCGCGACGTGCTACGACTCGCAGCAGGAGCTGAGAGACAAGTACCCGAACGCGCTGGTGAACGCGGACGCGCTTAAGACGGCTGGGGTACGTGTCGCGTAGCGGCTTGGACTGGCGCCGACTTCGCGCCGTTGCTGACTCCATAGAGAATACTGCTGCTGCCAGTCCCGCGTGCACTTTAGCGTCGACGCGACGGCGCTGGAGAAGGAGAGCTGGCTGGCGAAGGAGCCTCCGTTCCACGCCATCGTGTTCAACTTCCCGCACCTCGGCGGCGCGACCGAGGCGGACGTGGCCAAGAACCAGGCGCTGCTGCGCTGCTTCTTCTTCTCCACGCGCAGGTTCCTGCACCCGACGCAGGGCCACGCGCTCGTGGCGCTGCGCAACACGCTCTTCTACAACCGCTGGGAGATCCGGGAGCAGGCGGTCGCGAGCGGCTTCCGGCTGAAAAAGTGCGGCAGCGCCATTGGCCTCATATCGGTGGCCTCGTGCAACTTGCTGACACGAGAATGCTGCGCAGAATGGAGCCGTTCGACGCCAGCGTCTACCATGGGTACGAGGCGCAGCGCACGCACCCGGCGTCGTTCCGCGGCGAGCCGCCGTCGACCGCTGGCGCGCACTACTACATCTTTGCCGTCGACAAGACGCTGCAGCCAGCAGACCCGCGTCGCAGCGGCGGCGGCGGCTCCAGTTCAAAGTCGTCCGCTCCTTCCGAGCCAGCAAAGGTCGGTGCTTCTGAAAAACCTTGTGGATCTTCTCGACTCGCGAACTACGTAATAACCGTCTCGCTGCATTGCTCTCGTCCAACAGATCAAGCCGGCCGCCGCCGCGAAGCCATCGGCACCGACGGCCAGCATGGCGTGCAAGGTCTGCGCGCTGACGTTCCGCGACGTCAAGAAGTTCAACGGGCACATGAACTCGGCCAAGCACGCCAAGAAGGCCAAGGCCATGAAGAAGCGGTAGAGCCCTCGAAAAACGTTGGCCAAGCGCGTCATTACACTTGGATAAAGTATACAATACTTGAGTAAACATCCGTAAGGCAAAACGAACATATTGGGTTCAGTATACTATATTGATTCCAAGTAACTGTTTTTGTCAAAATTCTGGTTGGAAACCAGAATCTTGGATTTAGTAAGCTAATTCTGGGAGTGCAGGTTTTATACTACTTTCACTATACCAAAATATTATCAGAGTGCTGGTTGAATCGCCACTCGGATCCGAAACGTGGGGGCAGAAAGTCATCGAAGTCGACCCCGAGAGCCCATGCTTCGCGCGCTCGCCCGCTCGCCCCGCTCGCCCCTGTCCGCCCCGCGCTCGGCCTACTTCGCTGCGACGAGCGCCGGCCGCGCCATGAGCTCGCTCGCGTCGCCGCTGCTGTCGACGGAGCAGGTACAGAGCCTCCTGGACGCCGGCGACCGCCGCGTGCGCTTCCTCGACGCGTCCTGGTACCTGGACAAGGCCCGCGACGGCCGCAAGGAGTTCGAGCAGGAGCGCATCCCGGGCGCGCAGTACTTCGACATTAACGAGATCGCGGACGCGACGTCGACGCTGCCGCACATGCTGCCGACCGGTACGACCATCGCCTGCCTCTCGCAGTGGAAATGGCTGGCGCTGGACCGTCGAGGGCTCACGTTGGCGCGCGCGTCCTGTGATCAGCGGACAAATTCGAGCACGCCATGATGTACCTGGGCGTGGAGAACGACGACACGGTCGTGGTCTATGGCGGCAAGAACTGCTTCAGTCCGGCGCGCTGCTGGTGGACGCTCAAGTTCTTTGGCCACGAGAACGTGCACGTCCTGAACGGTGCGCGCGCTCCGGAAGGCTGCGTGCTGATCGTCGGAAGCTCAATGGCGTTGCTGTGTAACTGTAGGCGGCTTGGCCAAGTGGAAGAGCGAGGGCCGCGAGACGGAAGTGGGCGAGCCGAAGCAAACCGTCGCGTCCAAGCCGTACACTGCCAAGCCAAACGACGCACTCGTTGTGTCGTGGGAGGATGTACGTGTGCGTCTGAAGGCGACTGCAGCTCGTTGGCATGAGGTAATGACGGGTGGACTGGCACGGTAGATTCTGGAGAAGATTGGGTCGGACACCCAGCTCGTGGATGCGCGCGGAGCTGGCCGCTTCCAAGCAAAGGAGCCTGTGCGTACGGCGTTTCATGTGCAGCCGCTCGCTCATCCAGTGTACTCACCGTGAAGTATGGAGATATAGGAACCCCGCCCAGGAATGCGCAGCGGCCACATTCCCGGCGCTTTCAACGTCCCGTTCTCGAAGGTGGTCTCGTCAGACGACTTCTCGGTATGTGTCCGAATATCCAGAGAGCCCTCTAGCTGTCTTGAAAGCGATGCTCACACGTCGTTGTTTGCTGCTCTGTAGCTCTTTCGCAACCTCCCAGACATCAAGGCTGCGTTTGCTGAAGCGAGTGCGTTTGCGCAGAAACTTCTTGTGCCGTGGAGCGGGTGGTGGTGGTGGTCACTAAACTCGCTGCATGTTCGTCGCTTTGATGCGGTCGTATAGATGTCAAGATTGACGCGACGAGCCCTGTGATTACAAGGTACTCATGACTCTAGCCGTCATTCCCGTTGACTATGCTGCTAACGCCCCCACCTACTCGTGCGCTGTCCGTCAATAGCTGCGGGTCGGGCGTCACCGCGTGCATTCTCACGCTCGGGCTCCACTTGGCCGGCAAGCCGCTCGAAAAGTACGTGGACATATCCTTCGCATCTGTTGTCAAGCATCGCAGAGTGCGCCGTGTGAACTGATGAGCGGCGTGACTGGTCTGTTGTCGTCCGGTGGGAACAGAGCGCCAGTGTACGACGGGTCGTGGTCCGAGTGGGGAGTGCGCGAGGACCTGCCGATCGAGAAGTGATCGATCAGACCGTCCACCGCTTCCATTCCGTTTGGAAGTTGCAAGCGCAAGCAGATCGTTGAGCGAGAAAACGTGTTCACACTCGGTACTAGGAGCTGACAACATGCAACACATGTCTACTGAGCTTAGCTTGCGACCGCATCACGCTCCGCAGTATGTCGTCGCTACGGTTGTGACGGCATGGCTTACACTGGCGTGTGCACTGAGTCCGAGTACACGGTGGGAGAAGAATCCGCTCGCTGGTGGCGCTTGTAGACCATAAAGCCCGCGAGCGCAAGGACTGATCCGACCGCAGCCGCGATGGCCGCGACGGCGCCGGAGCCAATGTCCGTCGAGCCAGACTTCGCGTTGTGGGTGGTAGCAGCACTCTGCAAGTTGATGTGCTGAGCTGCTGACAGGTTGGAGATATGCTTGTAAGAGACACCCTTGCCGTAGTGGTTCTTGCCCGAGTCGCCGAAGCCCCAGTGCTGGTCATATTGGTGAGGGGAGTTACCCGGGCACGGAGTAGGCGCAGCGGTAGACTGGCACGGTGTCGGTGAAGGTGTCTCAGTCTTGCACGGAGTCGGTGCCGGAGTATCTGTCTCACACGGCGTCGGCACTGGCGTCTCAGACTTACACGGCGTAGGCGCAGGCGTCTCAGTAGGCGCAGGAGTCTCGGTTGGAGCAGGCGTCTCGGTCTTGCACGGCGTCGGTGCAGGAGTCTCAGTCTTACACGGCGTCGGCACTGGCGTCACAGTAGGCGCAGGCGTCTTTGTCTCACACGGCGTCGGTGCAGGAGTCTCGGTAGGCGTAGGCGTCTTCGTTGGCGCAGGCGTCTCGGTCTCACACGGCGTCGGCACTGGCGCCTCCGTTGGAGACGGTGTTATGCTGCATGGCGTTGGAGCTGGGGTCGCCGAGCCACTAGGCGTCGGAGCCGGAGTCGTCGAGCCACTAGGCGTCGGAGCCGGAGTCGTCGAACCACTAGGTGTCGGAGCCGGAGTCGTGTTGCATGGCGTCGGAGCCGGAGTCGTCGAACCACTAGGTGTCGGA
>JAADXX010000651.1:0-16670 GCA_023338025.1 Phytopythium oedochilum
AGACAAGACGACTGTGGCGAGCTGGGCAGCCTGAAGCAAGCGGAGCAAGCGCGATCCAAGGGACCCCTTCGTCATCTGCGTGTTTCCCGGCGGGCGGCACGCGAGAATCAAGCGTGCGCTCATCGCCCGCCACCGCGTGGACGAGGAAGGACGAGTTGATGGCGCGCGAGAGCTGCTCCAAGACGGTCTTCCAGCGACAGCGCTCTGGGCGGCTTTGCGTCTCGGACTATAGCGAGACCCCCCGAATGTGTCGGATCGACAGGCTTGGCTTTCGTAGCGTAGCTTGTTCAAGAACTGTTTACAGTTCACTATAGTGTGATAACGCAGGTTGGAAATAGTGCCGTGAGTTATCCCAACAGAGACTCACGAGCGCTCACTCCCGCCTTGAGCCCGTCCTGGCGCGTGGCGCCGCCTCGGAAGGCTCGCGAGGCCTCCGCCCAGTGCGCGAGCCGGACGAGCAGCACCATGATGGGGATCTCGATCAGCGCGGCGACGACGCTCATCATGGCGGCGTCCGAGTCGAGACCGAACGTGGCGACCGACACGCCGAGCGACAGCTCGTAGTTGTTGCTGGTGGCGGTGAACGCGAGCGCCACTGCGCGGCCAAAGTCCGGCCCGAAGACCACTCGGCTGAGAGCGAACGACGCGGAGAACATGCCGACAAAGTAGATCAGGAACGGCACCATGGCGAACAGCACCGAGTCGAACGTGCCGACGATGCGTTCGCTCTGAGACGCGAACAGCACCACGATCGTGAACAGCAGCGCGTAGATGGCGAGCGCGTCCAGGCGCGGCGCGAACCGCTCAAAGTACCACTCGGCCCCCTTTGCGCGCGTCAGGAGCCACCAGCCGGCGATCGCGAGCGCGAACGGGATGCCCATGTAGATGCCGACGTTGGTGGCGATCTCGGCGGTCGTGATGTCCAGCTCCTGGTCCGCGTCCGACGGCGACGCCACGCCCATGGCGTCAGGCAGCGTCTCGAGAAACAGCGTCGCGTAGAGAGAGTAGAGCGCGACCGTCACGATCGAGTTGATGGCGACGAGCGCGGCGCCCAGCTCGACGTCGCCACCCGAGAGCGAGATCCAAATCATGACCATGCCGATGCAGCGCGAGCAGCCGACGAGCGCGAAGCCGTCCAGGAACTCGCGCTTGTCGTGGAAGAAGGCGGCAGCCAGCAGGAACATGGCGAACGGACCGGCCACCCAGTTCTGCGCCGTGGTGACCAGCAGCAGCTTCCAGTCGGTGAACACGCGCAGCACCAGCTCCCAGCGAACGCCGGCGAGCGGCGGGTACATCATTGCCAGCAGCCCGACGCCCACGAGCGCGTTCATGCTGCCAATAGTCGTGGACGCGATGAACGAGTGGACGGCGTCCAGCTGGCCGAGCCCGAAGCCCGCGGCGGCGGCGATCACGATCCAGAGCGGTAGGAGCCGGTCCAGGACCGAGAGCTGAGCGGGGACGGAGGACTGTTGGTCGTCGCCGACAGGCTGGTCGAGCGTGCTGCAGGCCGCGCTGACGGACACCTCGCTGCTGTATGGCAAGTGTTCGACGTTGCTGGGGAACGGACGCGGCGACTCGGGCGCTGTAGGAGAGGCGGGCAGCGTCTGAAGCGGCTGCAACATGGTGGCCATGAGCTAGTCGCACAGTAGCCAAACACACTGAGCATTGCGAAATGCTTTCGCTTTTGGCCGTTTGCTGGATGGATCCAGAATAGTGCCACGGTTGCGCAATGCTGTAATTTAGGCCACTTATTGGTTGAAAACCCGCATCGTATTGATTCAGAATATTCACATTGGTTAGAATTCCGCATCAGAATGCATCCAGAATAGTGACATATAACTAACGTTTGTCATCGCTTGAAGGCAGCGAAAAGAGCACCTTGGCAGGCATGACACTGGTGTAGGATGATAAACAGTGCTCGTCGCGCTCGCCGGCCGTCTCGGACTGGATTCTGTAGCAGCACAGCATAAGCCCTTGGGCCAAGTTTGAAACAACAACAAGGACGATTTCGAACCAGTACCATGCGAAGAGGTCGTCCCAGACCTCGGTAGGCTCTTGTCCATCAGACCACAGCTTTTGATGCGTTTGCTGTGGCGACAACCGACCGATCGGCTTGAAGCAAGTGTGCGCTTCCTGATGGTACTGCGATTATTGCTCGTCCCTCTCGCGTCTGGCATCAGCGTGCACTACACGAGCACCGTTTGCTCGTTCGTCGAGTCCTCGTGTGCTGGAACGACGATGACCGCTGGATTCCGAGCGGCCATGCGCGCCTCTGTGGCAAAGAGGGCGATCGCAGCGGCCTCTCCTCCCGTTGAAAGCGTCGCGTCTCGCGGTGCTTTCATGCCCACCACTCGACCGCATATCGACCGACCATGGGTAAGCGTCGTAATGCGCGTGGAGCCACGTCGCTCTCGTCAGCGATACTGTACCGCAAACGCCGCGGCGACTACTGGAATGTACCCTGGGTGTCAAACTCGTGGTCCATGGATGCATTCAACTAAGACCGGTGGAGAAACGCGACCATCTTGATCGCACCACCTCTGGCATGACATACTGGAGACAAGATACTCGCAGGATCACGCCGGATACGTTTCCCAAGTGAGTCGCTGCTCTCGTCGCCACGACGATCTGAAGTCCCGACTGCGCCGTCCGCTCCGCGCGACCGATCGCCGCCGAAAGCGCCGCCACAGCTCTGGCGCTCGACGCGCCTGCCGCTGCTCCCGCCCGCCTGCCGATGCGGCCAGCGCGCCGGCCACGCCCTTCGTCGGTTCGTCCAGTCCTCTCATCTTATCTTGATGCCCAGGAGCTCACTTCGGGCCGAAATAGACGAGCATGCCCTTACTTATTCGTGCCGTGGCTCTCGATGGCCGCCGCGTCTTTGCTGCTCGGCCAGTCCGAAACTCGCCGGCGACGCACCGACTGCGACCGAATGGCGCCCGCTACGCCGATCGAGGAGCCGATCGGCGACCCGTACGCTGCGCCGACGTGGTCGTCCGAGGACCTGGGCATCCTGAGCGTCTTCCTGAGCGACTCGCCGAGCTCGGGCGGCGGGCGGACCCCCACGCACGTGACGATCCCTCCTGCCGGCGACAGCCTGTCCACCGCATTGGTTGTCAGCCCGCTCGAGGCGAACCGAGCGCGAGCAGCGGCCGCAGCAGCGTCTTCTGCCGGTCGACCTGCTCCTGGCCACGCTGTCGACCTCGTGAGAGGATGTGAGCCGCAGACCCAAGCGCTGACCAAGGAAGAGAAGCTGCGACGCAAGTACCAGCGCCGGTACAAGCGCCGAGTGGTACGCCACACTCCTCACTGGGGCAACGACCGCACTGCCTCATCCCCAGGCTCACGGTTGCCGACCCGCTTTACGCACAGGGCCGCATGCAAGACCTGCGCGACCAGGTCTCGTCGCTCGAAGCTCTGCTGGCGAGCCTTTCGATCGAACAAGGCGGCCACGTGGACGATTCTTTAGCCGATGCGATGGCCGACATCGAAACCGAGACGGAGCAGCTAGAGCGCGCGCTGGCCGCCCAGACGCCCTTCGAGCTTGACGGCGGGGTGGACGAGGCGTCGACTCTAAATGTCCTCACTCGCCTCGCGGCGCTGCGGATGCGCCTGCAGCGGGAGAACGCGCTGCTGCGCCGGCTCTTCCACCAGTCGACGAACAGGATGCAGTTAGTGCGCGAGGTGTTCCACTCGCAGCAAAAGTCGTACGTCATGGTCAACGGCAACCGATCGTTCGTGCTCATCAAGCCGCTGACGGTGGCCGAGTGCAACGACATTCGTCGCGCCGCCATGGACGAGTTCCGCGTCTTCAGCACCAACGAGCAGTACGTGCGCCTCACGTCCTTCACGAGCGGCTGGAGTGAGCGGCGCATGGTCGAGAACGGCGTCGTCAACTACGCGCTCAAGAAGACGTACTTCTATCAGTCGGCCGACTTCCTGGCGGGGCTCTCGTGGCGACTACTGACCGACCCGGTGCTCATGGAGAGTGTCTACTCGGCCTCCCTACAGATGCACTGCCACGTCGTCCAGCGCGTCGACGACGACAACTTCGTCATCCTTCAGGAGTACGTGGTCGACGACTCGTTCAACGTCAAGTCCCTCTACTTGGTCTCTCGAGAGGTCAACGAGACGGGGCATATGCAGGTGATTCGAGGGCTCGGAAGCGAGCGCCTCAAGTTTCTCGACAGCCCAGCCGGACCTCCGCCGTCGCACCTGGACGGCGCACCCGAGATCTGGAACGACGTGTTCACTTGGTAACGATTTCTGGCTTGTATGCATGCCTGTCAACGATCTAACGCATAATGACCTGGCGTGATGCACAGGTGTCAGCAGGAGTACTACGGAGACAAGAACGAGCACACCGTGTCGACCGTCTCGGGCGTCACGCCGCTCGTGGGCACGAACCCGCGCTTCTGGGTCACGGAGATCATGCTCGAGGTGATCCGGTGCGAGCAGATTTGCTTCGGCCCGCGCTTCTCGGTGACAAGCTGACCAGAGACCTCACCCATGCAACTGTAATATACCTTCTCACTTGCTGCAAGTCCTGGGTGGGCACGGATGCGCAGAGCATTTCGCTCTGGACGTGTCGATTGCCTAGACGTGGCGGCCGTTCCTTGCCGCAACTGTCACAAGTGACCACCTCAAGTGCCCGTCGATCCTATCAGCCATGACCCGGTTGCAGTCTATCGGCAGCGAGCCCAACCGATCACTGGGTCAACGGTTTAACTCGGCCAAGGACAGATCTACCGAGTCTCTGGTTATTAGCCTGATGAGCCGCAGATCGTGACCATCGACTGAGTGCCGATGCTCGCCCCTGTCCAATCTGAGCTCATCATCCGAATTTTGTCTCCCAATCAACTCGGCGAAGAAGTCCCTGTGCATATTACCCGACCATAGGTTGGAGCCCGACAAAAGGAGTGAAGCGCCGACGAAAGGTGTCCAAGAGCTGGACTACGACCGTCATGTCGACCCGTTCACTTGGGTTGAAGCGGGTCATGCGCTCTATCAGGTCCCATTCGTCGTCCTTGAACCCGCCCGGACGGTCAGGGATGCGTTTGTTCTTCACGTAGTACTTGACAACCGCATCAGGGAGCGAGCCTCCCCACGGGAACTGCCCAGACTTGGCTTCGATAATGCACATGGCGAAACCGTACACGTCGGATGCGAATGTCGGCCGCGAACCCACCAAGCACTCCGGTGCTTTCCATCGGTACGCGCCTTGAGCACCTTCGGACTCGGACGTCTCCTCCAGATCCTGACTCCGGCCAAACACGCTGAGCCCAAAGTCCGTGAGCTTCGCCTCTCCGTCGTCTCCGATCAGGATATTATTGCCCTTGAGGTCGCCGTGGACGATGCCCCGACTGTGGAGCAGCTCCAGACCGAGCGCGGCTTGGTGAAGACGGATCCAGACCCACCGCTCACGGTCTCGAGACGCCAAGTAGCTATCCAGCGTACCCTTGTTGGCAAACTCGCACACAAAGAACGGCTGCGAACCGACGTGGCACGCGCCGTAGAGTTGCACCACATTCGGGTGGTTGAGCATGAACCAGATCTCAGCCTCGTGCACGAAAGCACGGCGCTGTTCGGCGCTATCGCTCAGCAACGTCTTGATCACCACGTCCGTGTCGAACCATTTACCGCGGTAAACCGTTCCGAACGATCCTTGGCTGATAAAATCCCCGAGCTCCACCTCGTAGACTGGAATGAACCACTCGGGCACTGCGACAGAGAGGCTTCGACGCCCAAGTCGGCCTTGGGCCGTCTCGAGATTACGCAGCTCATCTGGTGAGTATGATCCGCGTCGCTTTGTCACTTCGAACTGCAGCAACACCACATTTTCTTCCTGCTTGATCAGACTGGAAACTCGTTGGGCAGTCGAGGTAGCATCAAGCTGCGAAGGGTCTTCTTCGTCGTCCGCAGTCTCCTCGATCGTCGGAAGTGCCGTTGCATCGCTGACAAGAGCCTTGGCCGTGTTGTTCGCCTGCCCTATCCAGTTCCGCTTCCACTGGTGAACGGGATCGTCCGCGTTTACGATCGGACTCGCCAGCAGCCGGTCGATGTCGTGATGGAGCGTGTAATTTTTGCTCGCGATCGTCCGGGCGGCGCACGACTCGGCGAAAGAGCTGAAGCTCAGCGCGCTTCGCTGGCTTGTAGACTG
Source organism: Phytopythium oedochilum (assembly GCA_023338025.1). Taxonomy (NCBI): domain Eukaryota; phylum Oomycota; class Peronosporomycetes; order Pythiales; family Pythiaceae; genus Phytopythium; species Phytopythium oedochilum. The sequence goes on from JAADXX010000651.1 coordinate 6,158, forward strand.
GAAGAATCGCACCACGATGTTGCTCAGCTTGGCTACGAACTCCCTCGGCAGTGCATCGCACGACTGGTCTAGAAGCGGATCCATCACCGCGGCGAGGCGCTTGTACACGTGAAGATCGAGCTCGCGTTGAGAGTCACCTTCTTCGCCATGACAAAAGTCATGTAGACTCTCCATCACCTCACCGACGGATTGGCCGATGGCAGGGACCACGGCATCGCGAAGACAAGTCGATGGGTTAAGCATCATTGTCTCGTAACTGGAGTCCGGTGCGCGCTTCATCATCGCCTGAAGCTGCTGAAGGATATGCGCCGTTGTTGTAGGATCCCGTGGGTTGGCTAGACACATGTCAGCCAGCAAGTTCCACGTTGCTTCGTCCACGATCTCGGGCCACTGTTGGTCAAAGAACGAGCGCGTCGCCTTCAATTCGATATGCTGATCGCGAGGGACGCGGCGGGAGTACTGAATCGCCGAAAGCACGACATTGGCGAGGTTGAATAGAGCGGAATGTGTCCGTCCTGCATCACTCGAGACCGAGGCAGTCTCGTCGCCGCTATTGCTCGCATAGAGCGGCACGATGGCGGCTCCATGCAGCATCACTCTCTGAGCGTCTGCGGACAAAATCAAGATGCTCTTGCGCGTGAAGTATCGGTACGTCATCCCGCGCTCGTGGAGGTATTGGAGACCGAGTACGCACTGGTACACAAGGACCCAGTTGAAGTCGTTCAAGCGCATGAAGGCTGCGTTTCGCTGGAGCGAGTGTTCGTGTACGTAGAACGGAGCGCCGACGTGGCACGCGCCGTACAGCTTGGCGATGTGAGGGTGGTTAAAGTCCGCCCACTGGACTGTCTGTCGAATGAACGCCTCTTGGCCCTCTCCTTCTGGCGCTTCGTCGACACTGACAGTCACACCGCGCCATGTGTCCATCGCGACCTCGAGCGGGGAGATGAACCAGCTTGGGATTGCCATAGTCACCATGTTGGCGACTGATGCCACGCGCTCGAACACCGCTGACATGACGCCCACCTCACTTGGCAGCAGTAACCCCGCGTGTGTGGCCAAGTCGTGCTTGAGTAGCGTCAGCAGCTCCATGCAGTACGCGTCTTCATCGCGTTCACTCCTGTCGCCATCGCTTTGTCGCTCTTCTCCCAGCATCCCCTTGAGCGCCTTGTCATCCTTCATCAGCTCTCGATAGAACTGGACACGTTCCTCCCGCTCAACAGTCAGCTGCTCCCGCCATGTAGCCGCAAGGCTCTCGGTCTCCGGCATGCGGTAGGCCGTCGCGTACGAGTCGAGCCAGTGGTGGAAGCGCTCGACCCGGTCGACCGCGTGCCCCGTATGCGCCAGCTTGAACAGCAGCCGCGCGTCGTCTTCGTACTCGACAAGCGGGCGGATGAGCGACGACGCCTGCGCCAGCAAAAAGGTGTAGTCGAAGCCCTCGGACGCGCTGTGGTAGGACGCCATTGCCCACAGCCGCGCCACCAAAGCGTCGCCCACACGGTCTGGGGAACGCGCGCAGCCCTCGAACTTCGAATTCCACCGACTCTCGTCGCTCTCGGCTTCCATGTCGACATGGACGCGCCACTGGGAAGCGAACGAGGGCGCCGCCATGGCTTCCACTCGCGGGCAGGGGGGATTGACTGTCGAGTGATTTCACCTCTTGAATCCTTTGATATCCTTGTTTGACTTGGGTTTTGTATAAACTCGACTGAACCCACACACCAATTGGTCCAAAATGGCAATTTTGCTAGTTGAAGGCGACGAATCCACACAATACTATAGTCGACTGTAAATTTACACAGTCGCACACAACATACAAGCTACGAGCGCTGCCGCTGCAAGACCGTCTTGGAGCAGCTCTCGCGCGCCAGCAGCTCGTCCTTCCTCGTCTACGCAGTGGTGTGCAATGAGCGCACACTTGGTTCTCACCTGCCGCTCGCTGGGTATTGATAGGGGATACACACAGACAACGAAGGGAATCCCTTGGATCGCGCTTGCTCCGCTCGCCTCATGTTGTCCAGGAGGACACAGGCGGCGGCACCATTGTTAATGCATGTGATCGCAGTTCTTGCACTTCTTGTTCCACATCTGGGTCGGATGCGCGACGAACGTCGGGCACTCGCAATCGCGACAAGGCCCCATCATCGCCGCTCGCTCCGCCAGGACCTCGTGGTGCTCGTGCAGTGCCTCGTCAATCTGTGCCAGTGCGTCGTACAAGGGCTTCGCGGCAGCTGGCTGGCCGGCCGAGCCGCTCAGCAGCTCGCTCGGCTCCAGCTCGCGACCGTAAAACTTGCGGTTGAGGTCGTTGCGCGTGATGATGGCGGCACCCTGCAACGCTAGCCCCGCGTACAGCCCCTTGCTGTGCGAGTAGCTGAAGTTGGCGTTCACTCCGACGCTGCTGACCGCGCCTGCAGCGCTAGCAGCTCGGCCAGCGGGGCCGACAGTGATGTCGAGGCCAGCGCCGAGATTGACTTGAGGCTTGTGGAACACTTGGACAGCTTCGTCCGAGCTCAGAACGAGCACGATCTCGACGATCTCGCCGCCGATTTGGAGACCCCAGCCGAGACCGACAGTGCCGATAGCGGACGGAGCGGACCAGCTTCCGTCCGGCAGCCTCGAGACGACGAGGCCGGTCCCGATCTTCCCCACAAACATGAACCCGGCCTTGACGACGGTCAGAACCGCAAGGCCTTTGGCTTTCTCCAAAATCGCAAGCGGGATCACGCGGTCCGCGGAGGCGCCCCACTTGCCGCACGTGAAGTTGCTGAGGATGTCGCCCGCGTGTTGGCACTCTGTCACGAGCGAGCTCGTATACGGTAGATGGAAGCGCCCGCCAACAGGCTTGTGCGGGTTCTCCTGGTTGGCGCGCGCGAAGTGGTACACAAGCTCCGCCTGCAGAGGCTGAAGCTCCGCGGAGCAATGCAGACAGACGCGCTGCGGCAGGGACTTGTCGTATCCACGCGCGCCTTCAGTTTGCTGACCCCACGGCACCAAGAGCTTCCTCGGGCTGCATGAGTTGCACACAAACGACCCGCAACGACGGCTGCACGACACCATCCACACCCATCAGATGCGGCGCGGCCACAAGCTTCTCCGACTCGGCGAACAGCTTACCACTCGTGCCGGCGCTTGGTCACATCAAAGCTGATGTTACACAGGTCGCAGTTCGGGTGGTTCGAGTATCGGCTCTTGAAGAGTCCGATCGGCTGAGACTGGGACAGCGATCGCTGGAGCGGCGCCGACGTGTTTCGCCGCGGGTTGTCGCCAGCGGTGGCTGCGCTAGTCGCCGAGCTCTGAGCGTGCGCAAGCGACGGTACTGGCGCCGATTCCGCGCGGCCCACCGGGTCGTTCGCCCTCGAGTACACCGCGTCGCTGCCTTCAGCAGGATCAGCCGATGCAGAGAAGTCGGCGACGACGGGCTCCTTCAACGCGGCGCCGCACTCGGTGCAAAAGCGGCCGGCGCTGTTCGCATTGCCGCACTCGGCGCACGCCTGGGCCATCGCGAACCCGTGTAATAACTGCGCTGCTGCCGTCGGACTAGCTTGGGAAGTGAGGAGTTCTTCTTCCCCATCAGTTCATTGACACGCTTGACAGGCATCATAAGGAGATGGGCACACTCTGGCGCTGAACTCTTTGAACTGAACTTCGACATGGTTACCCGTTCCAGATGGTGTTTCACACGTCGATCTGGAGCGCTTCAGATCTTTTGTTGGCTTCAATGAAGAATTGGATGGCCTATCCGACACAGCCAAGGACAGCGACAGTCGTTGATGCCATCGAGTATGCACCAGATGCAACGACTCGTTGTTGATACGCGCAGTCTCGCTGTCGATCTCGACTTGCTCTGGTTTAGAAACCGGATTATGCGATTTCCTTCTTGAGTCTTGTGGGTGCCAAGGTTGGGGACCGCCGTTCTAAGGCTCTGGTGGCAGTGTAAACCTGGGGCCGAAGGCGACGACATCCCATCGGAATAGGATTTGAGAGAGCTGTGTGAGCCATGCCGAATTGCTGCCGAACACTGGGACTCGCCCAGCCGTGTGGATCAAAGTGTCTTTGTGCTTGCTCCCAGAGTGCGGCAGCATAATACTGTTGGTCAACAACACACGGAACAAGCGTTAGACTGCTGTAAAAGCTGTCAAAAGTCATCCCGGAAGCCTGCGCACCATGCGTATTGATCGCTCCAGACGATACGCTCGTTGACAGATCTCGGCGCTGGGTGACTCAGGAACTCGACAGTCGCTGCAGAGACCGGAAATCATCTGCACGTACCCGCGCTCAGTCCAGCGCCGCGACAGCAAGTGCAGCATCTTGACGTTGATGTGCTCGCCGTCGTTGCCCGTCTCGTCATATTCCTGCAACATGACGATGTTATCGGCGTCGACCTGCTGGACGACCCGAACTTGCATCTCCAGCTCTGGCGCGTAGACTGAGCGCCAGAGCTCAGGGTCGCCACACGATCGGCACGCAGAAGTTTCTCGAGACGTTGTAGTACGTCTTCTGAAACGCGTAGTTGTGCATACGACCGTTAAGAGAGTGGTGCACATTCCACCCGCAGATCAACTCCTCGAATTGCGACAGCTTCTTGTTGGCGAAGAAGAGCTTGCGCGCTTCGAACCCTGACCGAATGATTTCGTCGCACTCGGCAGGCGCCATCGACCTGACGAGGGCGAACGAGGACTGCGTCGCGATGTACGACTTGTAGTATGTGATAACGAGGACGCGCAAGTGACGGCAGCGGTCACACGACTCGATAAACTGCCGGCGTAGCTGGACTCGCTCCCGTTGCAGCAGACATCTGACCTGTAACGACACGCGGACGTTTCGCAGTATCTCTGCTCGCGTACTGCCTGGGACCTTGGGCAAGTCGGTTGACAGGTCAAGCGGCAGCGCAGATAACTTGTCGTCGCGCTGCACTGATAGCGCGCTCAAGGCTGTCTCGAGCTCAGTTGCCTCGTCCCGAAGCTCCTGCAGCTTTTCCTGTAGCATCAACACCATACGCGTTTGGTCAGATTCGACAGGCATACAGATGACGAATCTCTGGCGCCGCAAGTCGAAGAACGTACGATCCTGTTGCGGTACCGTCGATTGTACTTCTGTCGCAGCCTCTCGGAGCGCGCGAGTGGCTGCGATGGCGCATCATCGAGGATTGCGCTCAGGTGCAGCCGAGCTATCGGATAGGTCGAGGAGTGCGTTAGCCGAACACAAAATGATAATGAAAACGGAGAATGACCCCGGTCGAACGGCTTCGTCTTCGGCGTGTCCAATACCTGCACCAGCACGGATGGTGACGGTGCCCCGCACGATCATGGCGACTGTGGGTGTCTCATGCATTCGTTCACCCCAGGGAACAAGGAAGGGGTTGCATAACCAGCTTGGTGCTCGCAGAAGTGCCAGACGGCTCCATCGAAATCCACACTGGCATCTGCATCTGAGTAGATTAGTGATGACCCCGCCACATCGCTCAGCGAGTTGTTTCTTGTGTTTGGCTGTGAGCGGAACGTACACGAAGTAGACCGAGACGATAAACGCGCACGGCTCGCTCTCGAAGGCCTCCTTGCTCCGTAGGAGATGTTCAGAGTGCAGCTTGGGGTCGCAGTAAACGAAGGTAGCCTTGGGGGTGGCGAAGTTTGCCGGGCGGAAGACGTCCATGATGGTGTTATCCACGCTCTGCCAGTCGCTGCTGTCCATGGCTTCGTGGATGTGGCTGAGCTCGTCCATGCGGATCTTGAGCCACATGTTCTACTTGAAGTTCTCGTCGATAGCGCCGCCCTTGAGCAGTTTCAGCAAGTCTTCGTATGCCTTTCGGATGAAGTCAGCGACATTCGTCTGGTCCACCCGCCCGTCATTCCAGGGCTTCCGTCGCTCTCGGATCAGCTGGAGCACGTCCTTGTTCAAGGTGTACCTGCCAGCTTCGGCGATCGCGTTGTTCCCTGCTAGCACCGTGGCGTTGACGTCGATGTCCTTCAGGTCGTTAGCGGTCACTAGGGGGTTGTGGCTGCCCGGCGCGGTGAGGAACTACCACAAGACGTCGGGGTTGGCGGCGAGGCAGAACTTCGCGCGCTGAAATCGACCGGGGACTTTCTGGTTGAGGTAGCCCAGCATCGCGGAGACTGCGCGGAGGAAGTTGTTGCAAGTCTGCCTCCCGTGGTCTTCCACAATGAGTCTCACAGTGAAATCATAAACCGTCTTGATGTGGTGGCCGATGGAGTTGCCGCCCGAAACCTTGGTTGGTTTGTCGGCGACGCCCTTGACCGTGCTGGGCGCGTCGCTGCCCTTGTACTGGTACACGATGGTGACTGGCACGTTCCTGCGCGTGGAGATGATGGTCTTCTTGGACTCTGAGATTTGCTTCGCCACTTCTTCGGGCTTCGCGAGCACGTGCGACCCGTACTGGACCGTCCCGATCTTGGCGCCCTTCTTGAAAGACGGCTCCCCGAAGTGGCCCTCGAGCAGCAGGGACCGCAGGATCTTGATGGCGTCCACGTCGTTGTCGTCCTCGACCATCGCGTCGATCGTATCCACCTGCTCGGCGCTCGACATCAAGAACGTGAACGGCTTTTTGGTGGAGCGGAAGAGGTTGTCGAGGCACAAGTTGCAAATCAGCTCATAGAGCTTCGGCTGCTCCTTCTTCACCAGAATGAGTAGGTTGATGAATTGTGTGCGGCAACATGTGCTATTAATGGTTTGATTCTTCGGTGGCAACCATGCCCATGATCTTCCCGAGAACGCGAGCCAAAGCGTCATCAGTCGGCCCATCACGAATGTTGTACACGAGTCTGTCCTCGTCGCGCGAGACGATCGGAAGCGAGCCGTCCTCGGGGTACTCCAGGCGGATGAAGGTCCAGCTCGTGTAGTTGGACACGATCCCCCGTACCGAGTACTTCGGATCGAATTTGTAGGTGTTCTGCAGGTCCATCCCCACCAGCGCTTGCGCGAAGCCGTTCGCCATCTCATCGCACTCTCTCAACTCGTCGTTGTTGTCCTCGTCTTCACCCTCGCCCTCGCCCTCGCCCTCGTCCTCGTCTTCGTTCTCGTCCTTCACTTTCTTAGCCTCCATCACGCACACTTGAGCGCTCCGGCGGTAGAAGACGAAGTCAGCGAAGCCGGCTGCCTCCAAGACGTTGTTCTGGCTATGAAGTTGGTGCTGTAGTTTCATCTTCATTGGCGGGTGGCAGTTGGCGAAGAGTTCCCGGAACAGCGAGAAGAGGATACACGTGCACTCCATCTCAGTCTTGGGCGAGCGGATCGACTTGATGGACTTCTCCACCTCTCTCCGGATCGACTCAACAAGCTCGGGTGACACAAGCTTTGCCTCTTGCGTGTAGTCTTGCACCAGGTAGTTACTCTCGATCGTCTTCCACGCGATCTTGGACAGCGCCGCCGTCTTACTCTTGCCCCGCTTGAGACTCTGTAGCCGAGCGTTAAGGGTGTCCCAATGCGGACGAGCGCGCTTGCCTAGAACTCCAGCGAGAGCAGGGCGCGGAGGTCGTGCTGGGTTAACAGCAAGGACGTGCACGACTCCCTCTCGCGGAGCATCACCAAAGACAGCATCCACCTTCACAACCGCGTCGATCTTCGTCTTCGCCATGAACGCGCGCATATTAGCGCTGACATCGCCGCGTTTCAACAGACGAACGTCTTCGCTATTGCTCTCACGCAAAAGCGGAAACACGTGGATTTCTTCATCCTGGAATAGCTGCGGATGTTTGTCTCGGATGGCTTGCTTCAGGCTGTCGATGTCGTCTGTTCCCTTCACCTCCACGCTGAAACTCTCTGCACCGGGCACCACACAGATCAGCTTGCGCGTGCTTGACCACCCAGGCACAGCTGCGAGCACGTGCACGATCCCCTTGCGAGGCGCGTCACCGAACACATCGTCCACCGTCGCGAGCGTATCGATCTCCCCCTGCGCCATCAGCTCGCGCACTCGTGTGCTGGTGAAAAAAATTTCATTACACTTAGTTATAGATGCATAGAAAGGACACCTGGTAGCATAGATGCTGCGCACGTGTGGAACGATGAGGGTGGTCGAAATCCGGGCTGAGACGGCCGCGTGGAAGTCGAGATATATCGGGAGACGTGATGGTCGAGTTGTTTCGAAAAAGTCCGTGAGGGACACCGCGGACTATAGGAAGCGGCGCGGTGACCCAGAAATCCAGTAAAAAAAGGGTCCACCAGGCAACTGTGGGGCACCTTTGCGGCAAGATGGTTGACCGTCGAGTGGTGCCGGTTGAGGAGCGGGGTTTCGCGCGCAATACCTCCTATGGAGTGAGCCCCTCCGCTTCTCCTGGCGGCCCAAGACGAGAGGCCGAGGAAACGTCGGGTGGCGCGGATGGGGCTGGCACTCGTGTGCTGGTGTCTCCTCGGACTAGTCGGCGAAGGTCGTCGCTGCCATTCTCAAGCAGGAGCAGGAACACCTGGACTTCGTGGCCTCGCTGGTCTCGGATGGCTTGCTTCAGGCTGTCGATGTCGTCTGTTCCCTTCATCTCCACGTTGATAACGCCGACGCCCGGCACTGCACAAGTAAGCTCACGTGTACTTGACCACCCAGGCACAGCTGCGAGCACGTGCACGATCCCCTTGCGAGGCGCGTCACCGAACACATCGTCCACCGTCGCGAGCGTATCGATCTCCCCCTGCGCCATCAGCTCGCGCACTCGTGTGCTGGCGTCTCCTCGGACTAGTCGGCGAAGGTCGTCGCTGCCATTCTCAAGCAGGAGCGGGAACACCTGGACTTCGTGGCCTCGCTGGTCTCGGATGGCTTGCTTCAGGCTGTCGATGCCGTCTCCCCCCTTCACCTGGACCGCGAAGACACCGGCACCCGGCGCGACACATGCTAGCTTGATCATGTTTTCTCTTCTTTTGGGGCGCTGTTTCTCAACTAAGGCTTTTATTTGAGTCAGTTTCATACCGAACCACCATTCTCTCGTGAGCAGGGGTTCATAGTATCGCAAAATTAGTACTATCATTCTACTGTGGCTCTCTGGATTATATCCAGAGTAGTTAGAAGGACACGATCCGCCGGAGGTACCAACGTGAGGTAAGTATTCTTAAAATCAATATATTGTAATTTACGCGTTGATGTATTTGCCACAAAATACACATTGACCTGTATAATTCAATTTAAAAAATCCGTTTATGCATGTTGCACGAATGTCTTCTGTCAGAAACGCTTTTGCGTTACACTCGGGAAACATCATCTGTTAAAATGTATACGTACATTTCTTTTCTTTCGCTCAACATCTGGAAGGCGCCGACGAAAGTGCAAAAAAATCGGGGAAAATTGCAAAATGTAAGTATTCAGGTCACGATTTTCCAAACAGTGAATTCATTTTTACAGAAGTGAGTTCCAAATTTATATATTGACAAAAAGAGCTTTTTGTGACTATCCAAATTTAGACCGTAGGAAGCGACTTCAATCAAGCCGAGCTGACCCTGGGGCCGGTAGTTGAAGTAACCCGAGCAACACCGCAAGTCGTAGGGATATCATGGCGAGTTTAACGGTCTCTTTGCAAGTGGGAATGACGTTCGCGAATGGTTCACTGGCGCGGGAAGCTGCGGAAGACTTCGCGCTCGAGCAGAGGCGCCAAGCTATTGTGGGCATGAGAGGAGGCGTCGTGTTCGCTTGCGTTACGCCGACTTGAATGGGCGGGCCTTGGTTGATCTGGATATGAACACTACAGAGAAAGCGAATCGAGCAACATGGTACACACTTCACAACCACAATGGCACTCTCGACCCGCTGACATCAATGCGCGAGCGCAGGGCTGCACGGTCAGAGCGCCATAGCACACCGTCGGCTCAGTCGGGTGCGCGCGACGAGTTGCCGTGCGTCGATGTCGGCGGGTGCTGTGTCCGCGCGTCGAAGCTCGCGCGCGTCACCGTTGCTTGCGGCGTGCTGTTGAACAAGTGGAACCTGTACACGTGGTGGATCTCGTAGACCGCGCCTGGCCGGCCATCGTGCAGTGAGCATGCAGTGCCACTTGACGTGGGAGCCGCTGCACGCCATTCGCGAGGCGTACCTGGCTCCAACGCGCTGAGATCGAGGCTGTCCCACACGGCGAGTCGGCACATCTCGTTTCCCGCGACGTTTGTCGGCAACATTTTGATCATCTGCTGGATCGAGTCGAAGTCGTGTGCCGAGTTGGCGTCGAGGAACTCCAGGTGCGTGCTCGACCTCGGGCGGGTGTTCAGACGACTGACGCTCAACGACTCTCGGGCGAGACGCGACCGCTGCGTACCTGTTCGGAAGTGCGCGCCGCGAAGGAAGCACATGCGGATGGCGCACGTCACGCCGCGCTGCGCTCCGAGCGTCGCGACGAAGTCAGCGAGGTCTGTCACCGACGTGAAGACGCGCTCGTGCGCGTCGAGGAGTCCGCGCAGTCGCTCGGCATGCCGCATCGGTCGCTGCTGCTGCTGTTGCTCGCGCGCAAGTCGCTAACGGTCCGTTGGCGGTCGGCGGTTAGTGTCACGTTCAGGAGTGTGCGCCGCTGGCTGAGCCGACGAGTGCGGCACG
>JAADXX010000652.1:0-16659 GCA_023338025.1 Phytopythium oedochilum
CGGCGGCAGTGTTGCTCGTAGATAGCCTTTGATCTAAGGCATTAGTAGCGGATCCCGGACAGAAAGGGAACTCTATGGGACTAGATGAGCCGCAGAAAAGGAGGAGTCTAGCATAGGGGGATCTGGAGGGGTAACTATTAAGAGGGGCAGTCCATTACGATCCGCATCCAAACTTGGCAGTCAAGAAGAACGGATGGGACTCTGAAGAAGGAAGACCAGCCGCCTTGTTGTTGAGACCAATTGGCGTAGCTCGAGACTCCATCGCGTCGCTGCCAGGATATCAACGCGAGCAGTAGAGAGAGGGCCTTCGTCGTGAACGACGATGATTGGCGAATAATGAAATCGCTGCATCCGATTGGCTGTTTATTCTTCCAACAGCACTGGTCATGGTGGTGGAAATTTTGTGAGGTTCACGGTGCTTGCCTCGTGGTCGATGATCTGACGCGTGTACGTCAGTCCACGCGCGCTCCATTCGCTGAAATTCATCAATCTACCTCTTTTCACCGAATGAGATCACAGCAGTCCTCATTTGACAGCGCTTGATTCGCCGAAATGGTTTCTTGTCGCCTACCCGTCCGTAGCCACGTGGCCGATCTTGCCGTCCGCTTTCTCTTGATCTGACTATGCTGGTTTGTGCGGAAACGGCAACTCCTCCATTCCGCCACACACTGTTCGTTCGAGAAGCCCGCATTGCGGGAAAAGGACAACTCGCGACGCGTCCCTTCACTGTCCGATGATCGCGCTGAGGCTGCTGCTGCTGCTGGCGCTGGCGGCGCTGGCGCTGCTGGGCGCGCCCGTGCGCGCGATCGTGGCGGGCGTGGACTTTGGCGGCGAGTTCTTCAAGGTGGCGCTCGTCAAGCCCGGCACACCGTTCGAGATCGTGACCAACGTGCACAGCAAGCGCAAGACGGAGACGATCGTGGCCTTCGACGGCGACGAGCGCCTGTACGGCGCGGACGCCGCCACGGTGGCCGTGCGCCGCCCGCAGACGGCGTACGCGCAGGTGCGGCGCTTCCTCGGCGCGTCGCCGGACCACCCGCACGTCGTCTCGCTCCTGAACGACGAGTACTTTCCGTACGAGCTCGAGGCAGACGCCGCGCGCGGCGCGGTCGCGCTCAAGCATGGCGAGGACAAGGTGTTCGCGGCCGAGGAGCTTGTGGCGATGGTGCTCACGCACGCGCGCCACATCACGGACGCGTTCGCCGAGGCGCCCGTCAAGGACTGGGTCGTCACGGTGCCCGTCTTCTTCTCCCAGGCGCAGCGCCAGGCCGTGCTGGACGCCGCCGAGCTCGCGGGCGTGCGCGTGCTGTCGCTCATCAACGAGAACACGGCGGCGGCGCTGCAGCTCACGGTGCACGCGACCATCGCGCCGGAGGACAAGCCGCGGCGCGTCCTCTTCTACAACCTCGGGTCCACCTCGCTCCAGGTGACCGTGGCCGAGCTCAGCGCGCAGGTCGTGCCGGACGGGTTCAAGAAGAACAAGACCATCTCGAGCTTCCAGGTACTCGCCAACTCGTGGGACGAGACGCTTGGTGGCTCCAAGTTCGACCTGCTGCTCGCCGAGCACCTCGCGGAGCAGTTCAGCGCCAAGATCGGCGAGGACGTGCGTAAGCTCGCTCGCCCGATGGCCAAGATCCGCGCGCAGGCCAAGAAGACCAAGATCGTGCTGTCGGCGAACGAGCAGATCCCCGTCGTGATGCAGAGCCTGTACAAGGACGAGGACTTCATCACGACCATGACGCGCAGCAAGCTGGAGGAGCTGTCCGAGGGACTCTTCCCGCGGGCGATCGCGCCTGTTGCTGCCGCGCTCGAGAAGGCGGGGCTGTCGGTGGACGACATTGACGACATCGAGCTCATTGGCGGCGGTGTGCGGATGCCCAAGATCCAGCAGCAGCTCAAGGAGTTCTTTGGGGGCAGGGACCTCGGTGTCCACCTGAACGGCGACGAGGCTATGGCGCTTGGCGCGGCGTTCCGTGGCGCCAACTTGAGCACTGCGTTCCGCGTGCGCCAGGTGGGAATGACGGACATTGCGACGTTCCCGGTGGGCGTGCGCCTCGTGGACTTGGACGGAGAGATCGTGCAGGAGAGCGACGACGAGGACAGCAAGCAGTGGGTTAAGCGCGCTTCGCTGTTCTCCGAGACGCACCGTTTGGGTCTGCGCAAGGCTGTCTCGTTCGCGCACTCGACCGATATTTCGTGCACGTTCCGCTACGACAAGCCTTCGATTTTGCCGGAGGGTGTGGACGTGGAGATTGCGACGTACAAGATCACGGGTATCAAGAGCTTCGCGAAGGACATGCAGGAGAAGAACCTCGGCGAGCCAAAGGTAACGCTTTCGTTCGAGATCGACAGCAATGGCATCGCTCGCATCGCCAAGGCGGAGGCGACGGTCGAGGAGGAATACGAGGTCGAGGTCGAGGTCAAGAAGCCCAAGAAGGACAAGAAGAAGAAGGCGACCGCATCGAGCGGCGATGATGACGATAAGGCCGACGATAGCGAAGCTGCCGAGGAGCCCAAGGAGTTCAAGAAGGAGATGAAGAAGCGCACGCACCGCGAGTCGCTGGAGGTGACGCTGGTGCGCAACAAGGGTGCGAGCGTGCTGCCTATGAGCGCGGACTCCAAGCTCGAGTCGATGAAGATGCTGCGCGAGATGGAGCAGGCGGACCGCAAGCGCCAGGAGAACCTGGAGGCGAAGAATCGACTCGAGTCGTTCATTTACCACGCGCGCGACGCGCTGGCGGCCAAGGAGGACGCTGTCAAGCAGGTGACGATTCCGGAACAGCTCGAGCAGCTTGAGACCAAGCTGGAGGAGACGGAGGACTGGCTGTACGACGACGGCGACAAGGTGGAGGCGGCCGAATACAACAAGAAGGTCGCGGGTCTGGAGAAGGACCTGAACGCCATCCTGTTCCGCGTGGACGAGCTCAAGGAGCTCCCGATCGCCTTCAACGTGGCCAAGGAGTACGCGTTCAGCACGCGCGAGCTCGTGGCGGAGTGGGTCGAGGCCAAGCCGCAGATCTCGGACGACGAGCGCCAAGACGTGCTGGAGAAGGTGGCCGAGCTCGAGGCTTGGGTGGCCGAGTCGGAGAAGACGCAGGCCGCGCACCCGCGCCACGAAACGCCCAAGGTAACGTCCAATGACGTGGCCAAGAAGGTGCAGGGCGTCAAGAAGCTGGTCAACTCGCTGTCCAAGAAGCCGGCGCCTGTGGTGCCCAAGGACGAGTCGAACGAGACGGCCGACGCGGCTGCCAGCGACGAGTCGGCCGACGAGAAGGAGCCCAAGACGGAGGCGGAGCAGGAGACGGAGCTCGCGGACGAGGACACCGTGGACGAGAAGGACGAGCTGTAGATGAACAAGTGAGTACCTGTAGGAAGGAGGGGGGCGTGCGAGGCGCCGAGTCAACACATACAGACGGACGTTGACGACTAGATCGTTCATTCGACGGCGACGTTGCTGTTGGTAAGACACGCACACTTCGTCAGGTGTTCTACAACGAAGACAAGCATCTACAGCCACATTGACGTCTTTCAGAAACGCAGGGCAGTTAGATCATTAACTCTCCATCCGTCTAACAAGCGGTATGAACTGACTGCCAGCAGTGTGGAGCGGCGAGTGGCAGGGTGAAAATGGATCGTAATCGACTTTGTGTCCGCTTCGAGCGCATTACGATCCACAGTCAGCTGAATGATGGTATCTTCAACATGATCACCACTCCTGAAAAGATAAACAGCCAATCGTATACAGCTATTATATTAATAGCCAATCATATCGTGTTTAGAACGAGGAACAAGTCCTGACAGCAACGCAATGAAGTCTCCGACGCGGACCAATGGTGTCTCCAATCGGCTCATTCGCCGATTTGCTTCCATCCAAGCACTCAAGCTAACCAGCAGCCAGCAAAAGTCTTCCGAGCCGCCCAGCACCATGGCCGCCACCTTCCCCGACACCTTCAAGGCCTACGAGTTCGCAGAGAACGGCGACCCGAGCCACGTCCTCCGCATCAACCGCAACACGCAGCAGACGCCGCTCGAGCCGACGCAAGTCCGCATCAAGGTGCTCAGCACCTCGCTCAACAAAATCGACTACGCCATCCCGGCGATGCCGGGGTTCCTTGAGCGGTTCGTGGACAAGAGCCCTTCACCCGAGAGCCCGCTGCGTCTCGGCTTCGACGCTGCCGGGATCGTCGTCGAGGTCGGACGCGATGTCTCCCCCGACCAGTTCCGAGTCGGCGACGAGGTCATGGCCGGAGCCGACTTCGACTGCCTCGGCACCTTTGCCGAGTACATCAACCTCGACGCCAAGCTCGTGGTGCCCAAGCCACAGAGTCTGAGCTTCAACGAGGCGGCGGGAGCCGTCCTCGTCGGTATCACGAGCCAACAGGCGATCGTCGACCACGGTCGCATCATCAATGGCGACCGCGTACTCATCCTTGGCGGCAGCTCCGCCACCGGCCTGGTCGGGATCCAGATGGCCAAGGCACTCGGAGCCTCGTACGTCATCGCCACGTGCAGCTCGCGCAACGTCGAGCTCGTCCAGTCGGTCGGTGCGGACGAGGTCATCGACTACACGCAGAGCGACTGGAAGTCGGCTGTCGCGAGCCATTCGGTCGATCTGCTGTACGACTGCGGCATGGAGCCCGACGCGTGGAACGCCGGCGCGCAGCAAGTGCTGAAGCAGGGCTCGGGGCGGTTCGTGACGATCGGCATACCGAAGGAGGCTCCTATCGAGTCTGAGTTCGGTGCTCAGCGTGCGGCAGTGATCGCCGAGACTAGCGGGCCGCACATGCAGGCGCTCGCCAAGCTGGCCGACAAGCTGACGGTGCCGATCGACTCGGTGCACCCGTTCGAGGCGCTCACGAGCGCGTTCAAGGTCGTCATGTCGGGACACGCGCGTGGCAAGGTGATAGTCGAGGTCGCCACGTCCGAGTGATGCGGTTCGGTTGTTGCATGGGATACGATAGCAGACGAAGGAGGTTCTCATACCATATGACTCGGCATGCTCTTGTCGCTTCCGTTCGGCGAAGCAAGACTGCTTGCTGCATGGCATCTACCAGCTACATATACACTTTGCTCAGACTCACAGATCGTCGATCACAGCTCGGTCTCGAAGGAGGAGAGGTAGTCGCGCCAGGCGTGACGGCGGCTGTCCTCGTCCACCTCGGAGCTCTCGTCCTCTTCGTCCGAGTCGGAGAAGTCTAGGTCGAGCGCTGAGCGCGCCGTCAGGAACAGCGCGTCTTCCTGCGTGAGCGCTGCCAGCGGCGCCGAGCTGCGGGACCGCGCGCGCTGCTCCTGCTCGCTCTGGATCGGCAGCGTCGGTGCGCTAGTCTGCCTCGACTGGGACTCCATTGCGCGCAGCTCGGCTACTATGACGAGGTAGTCG
This sequence comes from Phytopythium oedochilum, assembly GCA_023338025.1. Taxonomy (NCBI): domain Eukaryota; phylum Oomycota; class Peronosporomycetes; order Pythiales; family Pythiaceae; genus Phytopythium; species Phytopythium oedochilum. The sequence goes on from JAADXX010000652.1 coordinate 5,381, forward strand.
ATGTACTCGGTCGTGCGCTCGACCGGCAGCGACTCGGCCGACAAGTCCACATCTGTGCCTGAGCTGCTAGTCCCAGGCTGCTGTGCCGACGCCAAGTACTCGCGCATGGACGCAGCCGGAGCGCGTTGCCACGCTCGCTTCGTGGTCGCCTGGGTCGCTGAAGCCGCGAGATGCGCGTGCACTTCGTCACGACTGTTATCAGCCCGCTCCGACGTCGACGACCGGTTCGATCCGAGTAAGAGGTCGTCCAAGGCGTTGGTGCTCGCGCGGACGCGTCGACGCGTAATGTTCGTGGGTCGCTTTGTCTGTGCAGCCGAGCGGTACGGGTGGAACAGACACAGCGGAGCCGGCGCGTCGGCTGATCCGCTGCCCACTGCCGTACTCTTGGCGCGAGTTGACACTCTACTGGCCGCCGCGAGTGCGCTATGCGTCGAGAGTTCGACGGCGGAGGCGCTAAAGGGGGAGTCGATGGCCCGAATACGCACCATCTTGGCCATGGACGCGGGCTTGTGGACGCTCCCGCGGCGACGACGGCGCTTGGCGCTGTTGCGCCGGCTGGAGAAGGAGGAGAGGCCCACGCGCGACCGCAGGCGGCGGCGAGTGCGTGTGGACGCCACGAGCGACGACGACAGCACAGACCGGTTGCTGCCGAGCATCGGGACGTTCTTGGTGTCCGCGAAGCTGTTGGCGGTCGTGAGGAAGCACCTGGCGCTGCTGTTGGAGTCGAACACTGGCGGGAACATTGGCGGTGGAGCCGTCGCCATCTTCTTGCTCTGCGCCATGCTGATCGACGGAGCCGCGCCAGCATTGACGCTCTCGCGGCGGCGGCGCTCGCGGAACGGCGGCAGCTGCTTGACCGCCGCCGGCTTCTTCTTGGAGCGTGAGGACGAGCTCGAGCCCGCAGTGGACGGGGCTCGGCGCTTCGATCCGCTCATTCGACGTGACCGGTTCGTCTGGTGCTCCATCGGAGACTGACGCGACCGCGCTGTCGACCGGGACTCGGGCTTGGACGTGGTGTCCGCGGTCACCAAGTCTTCGATCGACAAGACAGACACGCGCCTCCTCCGTCCCGACGCCTTTGGCGACGTCGCGGCCTTGGCGCCACCGAGCGTGAGCGCCGAGAGCGACTGCAGACGCCACTGGTCGGCTGCGTACTCGGTCGCAACGCGCAGCGCGCTCGTCCACGCGAGGCACTCGGTGGCGTTGCTGGCGCGGCACGTGAGCGTCTTGGCGACCGCGTGGTCGCTGCTGTTCGAGGCGGCGAAGTAGTCGACGCTGAACTCGAAGCGCGTGCTGAGCAGCCGGCCGTCCTTGCTGCAGCGGAACCGCGCCGAGCCGTCCGACAGGTCGATGCACTTCCTGCGCGGACGCCCGAGCAGTCCGCGCTGGAAGTAGACGAGCGAGTAGCGCAGGGACCCGCGCTTGCCCACGTCCTCCTCCTCCTCCTCCTCCTCCTCCTTGGACTCCTCGTCCTCCGCGTCCTGGTCGACGTCGATCGTGTTGGCGTGCGACGGCGCGGTCGTCGTCGCCACGAGCTGGAACAGCGCGGGCTTCCACAGCACCTTGCACGTGCGCACCTCGAGCGACCCGAAGCACACGACGGCCGTTTGGACGCCGCCCGTCGTCACCATGGACGGGTACACGCTCTGGAAGTGCAGCTGGTGCTGGATGTCGGCGTCCGTCGCGGCCTCGGCCTGCGTGTAGTTCGCGTGCGCATGCTCGCGGCGGCGGTGGATTGCCATGGCGTCTGAAGCCTCGAGCTGTCTGTCAAGTACCGCTCTCGAAGCGGTCGACGCGTACACCGAGTGGTGACAGGGTATTTGCGCGCAAGGCTGCAAATTGACGTGTGCTAAGCTCACCAGGAGGAGAGGAAGGAGATGGATGGAGGCCCGGCCCCTCCATGTGTCTCTCTGTCTGTCTAGGCACTCACGGCAGCAGCAGGCGCGCCTGCGACTCGTCCATTGGGCGAGGGGAGTGCGTGGGACGCTCACTTGAACTCAACACGCGCCTCGTCCGAGCCCACTAGGCAGCTCACGCCGACGAGTTACTCGCGCGGCACTAACCTCGCCGCGGCGCTCATTTCGCCATTGTACTGTAGCGGAGGACGGGCTCGCCAACTTGAGTGTGGCCGTCTATTTGGTCCCTAGCCATCGCCTCGAGCCGCTTCGGTGGCCGCCGAGCCATCCGCTGCGGCGTCAGCACGTCCGACGTAACGCTACTCACTGTTCGAGTCCATGGCGTCGAGCTTCTGGGGCCAGTCGCGGCCGTCTCGGGGATGCGGAGGCGTCCGGCGTTCCGGTCGAGCGCTTGACTCGGCACGGTCGCCGCGGCCGCAGGTGTGGCGGGCGAGTTATACGCGCGCGGGTGGCCGAGGAGCGTAGCGAATGGACATGTGCGGGCCGCGCCGCTGCAGCCAGAGGCGTTCGGTGGGTGCGGTCTCATTTGCGTCCAGAATGCGCTGGCTGTTGGTATTTTTGACAAAGTCGACACCACGCGTCGACTTTAGGAGGGGGTGGCAGGAACAGGGACTTTGGTAACGCCATGCAAAAAATGTTCAATGCTTTCCTGCCTACGTTTCCGACTCCCTGCTTCGGCCGCTGTGGATACGGTTATGTCCATGGTCTATAGATAGGCGTTCCCATGTTGTTGATCGCCGCGAAACTCCCAGTCGAAAGCCGAGTCGGTAGACACACAGCACGGATGATTCGTACTTTTGCGAGAGAGTTGGAAGGACCGCGGGGGAAGGAAACGCCCAACGAGATGCAGCAGTTGCATTCGCTCGTGCAGATGGATCAACTGCGCCACATCAAGGTGTAGCAGCAGCGTCGTATGTGGCGCGGGTGTACAGTATAGACGCAGTGCGGCCCTCCCTTCCCCCAAGTGCATCACTCACGAGTTGCCTTTCGTCATATCGAGTGCCCCCAGATCATCCATCCATTACCGACGGGCACATTGACGCGTGTCCGCCTTCATGGGACACCCGGCGTCAGAAGCGCCGGGTGGACAGCCTCATGGGTCCGCCGCACTGTAGTACTAGATGATCGATTCTGGAGGCTACAGTTCCCCTCTGGCGGTTTGGTCCCGCTGACTTTCCCCGAGCCACCTGCAACCCATTTGAGAGGCGTGTGAGTGGGTCCTTCTCATCGCGAACGCCCGGCTGCCGCAGCGACCAGTATCCGATATGTATGGTGCCACAAAGCTCACCGCTGTGCTCGTCTGTCGACCATTGGCGACAGACAAGGCTCGGTCGCTCGGACCAGCCGAAAGACCAGTGCTGGATCGAGAACAAGAGGCGTCGTTTCGCGTGCTGCTCGCGGACCAGCAACCCTTCTACAGTACACGCCGAGCAGAAGCGACGCACTGAGCGCCAGCCCTCCGTGGCAGCCGCGCGAAAAACGACACGGCTTGCAGCGGCTTTAAGCCCGAGTCGTCACAAGCGTCAGACTTGTACGGAAAGCCAACGGAAAGCCGAGCGAGCGGCTTCAGCGCAGCAGTGCAACCTGTGATGACTAATCTTCTTGGTCGCGTATCTTTTGCGCGAGGTCGTCTGCCCGATCCGAAGCCTCGCGATTGCTGACCCGCCTCCAGACGTCGTACAGTACGGGTGAGAGAACTTTCTGGTTGTGTACTTGTTCTGAACGGATGGATACTACTGTATTGGTACTCACTATGTACGGTACTTGAAGTAAAAACAACCACGCACTCTATGGTCGTTGATTTCGAGTTCGGCGCAAGTTCCCACCTGCGGCCGCTCTATTTCAGGGAACTTTGTCGCCGGCGGAGACTCGTTTGCATTCGTCTCGCTGCTGATGTCGCAGCTTTTGCTGTTGCTATCTCTGCTGCTGTCTCTGGTGCTGCTCAAGTGAACACAAGCTCTCTAAGGTTGCGTGCGTCCTGAACGTACGCACCACCGACTGAAGCACGCACGAGCAAAAGTGGAAGCCCACTTCAGCTTGTTAAGTTGTGCCGAAATTTATAAATGTACATGCGAATGAATGAATGTAAAATCAGGTTTAACACTTTTTTACGGTATCCTTTTCAGTCGTAATTTAGGCCCAACAATGCAAACGGTGTAATAGTTTATCTCCGTGCCAACCCATGCGCACGCCAGAGATGGAACAAGAGTCCCCAAAAGTACGGTACGCCGACGGCGCGACCTCGATATCTCATGCGGCCAACCGTTGCTCATTCCCCGTTTAGCCGCGATCGGCGCACGACACTCGCCCCCCCCAATCAGACGCGACGACCGCGATGCTGCGCCAGCGCTACCGCATCCGCTCCAAGATCAGCTCGACGCTGTACGGCGCCGTGTGCCTTTGCGAAGACACGCTGCGCGACAACGAGTCGGTGGCCATCAAGCAGGTGGACCTCGCGACGGCGCTGGCTATGATGGAGCAGTGCCCCAACATCGACAACCCGTGGACGGAGCGGCAGGCCACGGTGACGCTCCAGCGACTGCCCCCGCACGCCAACGTGCTGCGCTTCCACCAGACGTTCGTGCACAACGAGTCGTGGTTCCTCGTGATGGAGTACTGCGCCGACGGCGACCTGTGGCGCGTGCTGCAGCAGTCGCCTGGCAACCGCCTGTCGGAGGACGCGGCGCGCGGCGTCTTCCGGCAGATCGTCGCCGGCGTGCTCTACTTGCACTCGAACGGGATCGCGCACCGCGACTTGTCGCTAGAGAACGTGCTGGTCCGCGACGGCATCTGCAAGCTGTGCGACTTTGGGCTCTGCATCGACGCCAACAGCGTGTGCCGCGACGCCGTGGGCAAGGCGTACTACATGGCACCCGAGGTGGTCGCGGGCCACGCGTACGACCCGATGGCGGCCGACATGTGGTCCCTCGGGATCATCCTCTTCATCCTGTTCACAGGCTCGCCGCTGACGCTCCGGGCGACGCCGAAAGACGACGCCGTCCGCGCGCTGACGCACTGTGGGCTGCGCAGCATCTTCGCGTCGTGGGGCATCTCGGACCTCGTCTCCTCGGACGCGAGCGACCTCATGGCGGCGCTGCTCCAGGTCGACCCGGCCAAGCGGCCGCCAGTGGAGACCGTCCTGCGCCACCCGTGGCTTATCCCCCAGTAAACGACGAGCCAGCAGTTTCAAAGAGCCAGCAGTTATATCAGTAAAGCCGAAATAGTAATAAACGCAGCTCGATGCCCTGAGTACTGAAGCACACGTGAGAAACGAGCGTTCGTTACTTCTTCCTTACACGTAACGGACTTATTCCAAGGAGCGGTCGGTCGGCGATGTACTGGACACGAACGTACGTGGCATGCTGCTTCAGTGGCGGTGTGTCCGTACGACCGACCGGTCGCAGGCGACGCGGAATTCCGAAGGCGCCTCGCCGATGGTGAATAAAAACGCCTTATACTATAGTAACGGCGAGCTCCTGGTGTGGCTGGCGCACGGCGAAAGCCGCACAGGCACGCACGCCAGGCTTGATTGTTCCAAACTGTCGTTTTGACAGAGGGCATTCCACCCAGAGGACACTAGTAACGGCGCCAATTGACGCTAAAAGTATTTCAGTTTGCAAAGGTTCGATACAAACACGCAATCGTTCTAAAATCTGTCAAGTAGTTGCATAACTTCCGCTTTGTATGGCACAATCTGCGAAAACGCAGGGTCCCAAACTAAACTTTCATTAACGTTCGATTTTCTCCCTACAGCCAGTGGATGAAAGATATTTCACCACTCGAAGTTCCTTGGGCTTCGTCTGCGCCCTTTCGCAGACTGCATCCCCTGTCGCTCCGACTCTCGCGGTACTGTGCAGGCATACTAAGACGTAGTAAGATCCTTCGCCACCCTTCCCTTCGTCACCCCGGTCGATGGCGTTGATCATTCTTCAAAACGCGGCGCACACACGAGCAACGATATTGTCGTCGTGGTCGCTCTCCAGGAGCCTCGGATCCAAGCAGCCCTAGCAGTCCTATCAGCCGCCATGATCCGGCGCCAGTTCCGCCTGCGGGAGAAGATCGGCGACGCGCTGTTCGGGGACGTGTGGATGTGCGACGACGTGCTGGACAAGGACGCGTCCGTGGCCATGAAGGTCGTGTCGCTCGCGGTGGCGCAGCAGGCGCTGGCCGAGAACCCGCACATGGACAACCCCTGGGTCGAGCGCCAGACGATCCTGCAGCTCGCGCAGCTCGGCCCGCACCCGCACCTGCTGAACGTGCGCCAGGAGTTTGTGCACCGCGGCGCGTGGTTCGTCGTCATGGACTACTGCGAGGGCGGCGACCTGTGGAACCTGCTGCAGAGCGCGCCGGGCAACCGGCTCGCCGAGAGCGACGCGATGCGCGTGTTCGCGCAGGTCGCGAGTGGCGTGCGCTTCCTCCACGGCAACGGCATCGCGCACCGCGACCTCTCGCTCGAGAACGTGTTTCTCCGCCGCGGCGTGTGCAAGCTGGCGGACTTTGGGCTGAGCACGGCCGCGCGCCTGCCGTGCAGCGAGCGCGTCGGCAAGAGCTACTACATGGCGCCGGAGGTCGTGGCGGGGCGCGTGTACGAGCCGGCCGTCGCCGACATGTGGTCTCTCGGCGTCATCCTGTTCATCATGCTCACCGGGTCGCCGCTCACGCCCAAGGCGTCCGTCAGCGAGAAGGCGTTCAACGCGCTGCGCCAGTTCGGCGTGCGCGAGATCCTGGTCGCCTGGAAGATGGACGCGCTCGTGTCGGCGGACGCGCTGGACCTGCTCGAGCGCCTGCTGCAGATCGAGCCGGCCAAGCGCCCCACGATCGAGGAGGTCGCCGCGCACCCGGCGCTGGCGCAGGCCTGAGCGCATTATGCGGAACAGTTAGTGGATAGAAGACCCTGTAAGTACAATACGATAGTATGGCAGCACCCGCCTCGTCTGCCGCGCAGTCAGCAACCTCGCGATGGCAGCCGAACATTTGCTCGAGTTCGCCAACAATAAGAAAAGAAACGGCCAGCCAACCAGCCGCGACAAAGATCTGTAGGAGCAGTGTATGAACCCATCCAGGCGGTGTGGCGCGCGTCTCGAGTGACCACTCGTCGTCCTCATCGTAAGAAATCCAGAGCATTGGGTCGGCGAGCAAAGCTGCGCAGGTGATGATGATGATCGACTTGGCTGTCGGCAGCGACCATTGCCAGGGATCCTGGCCAACCAGATCGCCCAGTAACTGGCCGCCCTACCGGTCGCTCGAGATCTACGATGCCGCGCCACCCATGGTGCGCTGCATGAGCCTTTCCTCGCCACGGTCTACGGACGATCCGATAGTTAGGCTGCTGTCCCCACAAACAAGAAGAGGAACGTCTGGATAAAGTACCCGGTTCGATTTGTCGCTTTACTTGAATTCAGTATTGCACTTATTTTCCCCAAAAGACGATCATGGAGGCGCTCGACCCGCTGGCGCTGCTGGAGGCCGAGTACGCGGCCGTGCTGGCGCAGTCCAGGCCGGCGGCGCGCGGCGACGGCGGCGCGAAGGACGAGCAGCCGCACGAGGACGCGTCCGAGGCGGCGAGGGGACGCGCGTCCGCCAGCGACGAGAGCGAGGAGGACGAGAGCGAGGAGGACGAGAGCGAGGGGGACGCGCCGTCGTACAGTCTGCTGCCGTCTTCTCCCGGCGGCGGCGGCGCGCTCGGTGGCTTTGACAGCGAGGAGAAGGAGAAGGAGGAGGAGGAACGACGGAAGGGAGAAGGAGAGACCGCGGCCGGTGGACTAGGCGGAGACACAGCGAAGAAGGAGGACGGCCGGCGTCGGGACGCGCCGGAAATGGCCGCGGACAAGCGCCGGACCATCATGCAGGCCATGCAGAAGCTGCAGCTGCAGCCGCCGGCGTGGGCGGCCGCGCACGCCGTCTCGGACGAGCAGCTCGTCGCCATGGTGCAGCGCCAGCTGCATTCCAAGCAGTGAGGCCGCCAGCCACGCAATAGACTATAGTCTGCAGTAGAACAATGAGGATCCCATTGGAGTCTTCTTCCCTTCCCATTGTGCCTTATGGACAGCGAGCGCCTCGCTTCTAGCGTCGTCGAGCGGACCAGGCGGAGACGACGGCCGCAGCGGCCACACCGACCGCCGCGAGCTTGAGCCAGCGCTCTTGGTGGTCGCTGCTGGGCTTGGTCGCGACCGGCTCGCCCGTCTCGGCGTCGATCAGAGACGCTGAGGCTGGCAGCACCTTGGCCCCGCCGCCCACACCGCTCACGTAGTACATTTGCACGGCCCCTTGGACGCGCGGCAGCTTGTTCGCCTTGGTCGTGTCGCTACTGGCGGCCAGCGAGTTCGGGACGCCGGGACGGACGGCCAGCGGCAGCGCCGACTTGACGCCCGCGGCGCTGGCGTCCGCGGGCGGGAAGCAGTGCAGCAGCAGCGACAGCAGCTCCTGGACGTGCGCGCGCTCGACGAACACGACGGCGTTCGGGCCGGCGTCGAACGTGTACGCGGCCTGCACGCGGCCCGCGGCCTCGTTGTACCGGTGCACGACGTGCACGATCTGCCTCGACACGTCGTTCATGTAGAAGATGGGAGGATACGTGTCGAGGCACGTCGCGTGGAACTGGTTGCTGTCCTGCATCGTGAGCCTGCCGAACGCCGCGAAGTCGCGCGCCAGGTACGCGGCCTCCATCTCGCGCAGCCGCTCCGGCACGACTGCGAAACGAGACGCACCGCATGAGTTCACAGGAGCCGACACACCTTCGGCGAGGCCCTTATGCTGCTACGACCCTATGAAGGAGCGAGTGAACGCACCGCTGTCGACGCGGAAGCGCAGCAGCGCGCTCGTGCGCTTGGTGTGCTGCATGCCGCTCGTGCTGCTCGTGTCCTTGGCGCGGTCGTTCACGACGCACACGACCGCGCACAGCTCGGGCCAGTGGCGCTCGTCCGCGACCTGCACGGCGACGCTGTCGCTGCCGTCCGCGTCCTCGCCGCCGCCCTTTTCCCAGCGCACGAAGCCGCCCGCGAGGCTGCGGCACGCGCTGCCCGACCCCATGCGCGCGATCGCCGACAGCTGGCCTGGGAACGCCTCGCGCACCTCGAGCAGCTCGGCCACGGCCGCCACGAGGCACGCCAAGCCCGCGGCCGAGGACGCCAGCCCCGCGGCCGTCGGGAACGAGTTCTCCGACACGATGTGCAGGTGCTGCGCCGCCGCCGCGCGGTCCCCGGCCAGCGCGCGCAGCTCGCGGAGCACGGCCTCGGCGCGCGCGTTCACGGGCGCCTCGACGCCGTTGAGCCACAGCCGCGTGCGTGCAAAGCGCGCGTCGGCCGCCACCGACGTCGTCGCGCGCAGCAGCGCCGGGTCCAGCGTCACGCTCACGGACGAGTTGAGCGGCGTGTTGAGCCGCGCGTCGGCCTTGCCCCAGTACTTGACGACCGCGATGTTGGTCGGCGCCGCGCACGTCGCGACCTTCATCGTGCGTGGCGAGTCCGAGTCCGAGCCTACAAGATACGCTCTGACGTACGCAAAAGGAGGGGAGCCGCTCGTTTTTTATTAAATTTATTTGTGGCACAAAATATTTTTTTAAAATCATGGTCGGGGTACCCGACTTATTGCGATGCAGTCTAAGACGACCTGCGATTGGGCATGCACGGCGCTATATTAAAGTTAGCATGTTTGCATACTGAGCGCGTCAGGTTACGGGGTTACACCTGCCAGATTGGATGCCCAACTTCAACTTACAGCCCACTATTGAGAGTAGGCACTCTTTTTTTGCATTCTGAAATCAAGTATGGCACAAACGCGACATAGTCTACTGATCGGGGGCGATACGGTGCTCCCCTTCAAAACTTACAGCCCACTATTCGAAGCACGGCACTCTTTGCCGACCCATACTCACATGCCGATGCGGCACAGAAGCGAGGACTGACGGGCACACAAGCGGGACGAGTGCGGCCACAAAACCGGAACAGGGACATCAGCACCACAGCAGGCCGCACAGCGCGGGCGTTTACTTTACTGACGGACACAGAAGCGGGACAACGTGCTGCCACACACAAAAAACACACAGAGACATCCGCAGAGCCGACAGACGCGCTCCACATTTGTTGATGTTGTTGTTGCTCTTATGGATAGCGTTTGCGCGCGGCGCCGTCGAGCTGGCCGAGGACGCAGCTAGCGCGGTGCCTTCCTTCACGACCGTGCGCGGTCACGCTGACGCGGCGCGTGCGTCGCTGGCCGGCACGGCACCCATGCTGAAATACGTGCCGAGTACATGCAGCGACGCGATCAGCTCTCCCAGTTGCTCGAGGAGCAAGCAGTGCGGCGCGCTCTGCGGCGCCGCTTCCTCGGCCGGCAGGAAGCTCAGCAACACTTGGTGCGCGTGCATGCTGACACATCCACGACCAAACAAACGGCATCAGAGCGAGCAAGTCAGTGAGTGAGTGAGTGGGCGCCTGCGCAAACAAGAACCAGGCGCCAGGAAGGGAAAGGGAGGAGAGGGAAAGGGGGGGGGGTCGGACGCCACGCACCGACTCGTCGACCACAGCACGAGCAGGCGCATCTGGATGCCGAGCACGGGCACGCTCGCGTCGGCGAACGCACGCAGGATCGTCGCGAGCCACGCCAGCTCATTGAACACCGACGCAAGGAGCGTCGTCTTGCGGACGGCGCGGACAGTGCAGGCAGCGCTCTCGCGGGGCAAGATCGGCGCGCACCCAGACTGGCCGAGCACGAGGAAGCGCGCGCTCGCGTCGGCGTCGGCGGTGTGGATGCCATCGACGAGGATGTGCAGGCCGGCATCGCGCGGCCTGCGTCGTCGCGAGCACGGCGACGTTGCGCGCGCGCTCCTCCTTGATCGACAGACACGTGCCGGCGCTATCCCAGGCGGCCTGGCGAACGATCGGCTTGCCGCACTGGGCCTCCATGTCTAGGATCATGGCGTCGTGGGCCTGCAGCAACGGCGCGTCGGACAAGACGCACCGGCAGTCGCGCAGCGCGGTGCCAGGGACAGCGCTCAGACACAACTGCGGCTTGCTCATGATCTCAGCGACGATGCAGAGGCGACGTGCCGTAAATTCCGCGAGCGCGAAGCTCGCCGACAGCGACAACAGCCAGTGCGTCGGCACGACGCAGTAGTCGGTATCGCGGTGCACGACCGCGTCCATTGCGTCGATGACGTGCGGATACCCGACGGTGTCGACAGCGCTCGCTGCGCTGGACGCAACTCCGACTTGCAGCAGCGGGAAAAACTGCTGCGTTGCGACGTCGGCGACAGTGCCGCGCAGACCGGCGTACGCAATGCGAACGGAGCGTCGCATCGGCGACGGCGGCAAAGTCGACGACGCCGGCGCAGCGGCCGCGTCAGCATTACTTTGCTCGAGTTGTTGC
>JAADXX010000653.1:0-16632 GCA_023338025.1 Phytopythium oedochilum
ATCGCCCCCAATCGGACGCCCAAGCGGCCTCCGACGGTTCAACGCAGTTTACATTTGTCTACAGGTGTTTACATTTGTCTACAGGTGTTTACATTTGTAGGCGAGGCGACGGGTCAATGGGTCGACGGGTCGACGGGTCGCTGTTGTTGAGTATTTTTTTGTTGTGCCTGGTCAACCTGCCTGGCAAGGTCTGTTAGCGAGCATTAGATAGTTGGATCGGTGAAGTTGCAGTTATTGCTGAGGTTATAGTGGATGGCACACTCGATATTGGCAAATGAAACGAAGGGTACGGGAGAGGGGGGTGGGCACTTTTGTTAGCTTTTTTTACGTATGCATTTTCCTATCGCAAATGGTAGTAATGATATGCTTGGCAATCTTTTGGCGAGAATGCGGTGCCTGATTGCAACAGTTGTCGGGACCCGCCGTGTGCTCCTGGTTTCATTGTACAGTATACTTTTGTATTCGACCGGCTAGTTTTTTTTGTGTAATATGGATCTACAGATGCAGAGTCGCTGTTTCTTTGTCGCACAGCTCATGTTGATCGCGCGACTTGTGTTGTACCACTCCGTTTCTAAAAAGTTTGTGCAGTTTGGTTTGAGCGGTGTCCAAGCGCCGAGTATAAGTGCAAACTGAGCATCGCATGGCCCCCAAGAATTGAGAGGTTACACACTACACAGTCACCACGCGCATCTTTCTCGCTACAGCTGCGACTTTCGCACACCTTGCGTCGGAGATGATAGTATTTGGCTGTGTTGACATTTTGTGCCGGTTTGACGCTTCTGAGAACAACTAATCCAATCTAAAAATACCACAGATTTCTGTGGTATCTGTTAAAGGTGAATCACACTGTAATATCAAGCGCATGATTTGCTGAGTTAAGAGCAGGACTTAAAACAAGGCAAAAAATGAAACAAGATTGGCTGAATTAATCTCTATTTTACCCAACCATTTTTTAGATATTTTCACCCAAAGTAACGAATCAACATACCCAAATCTCTATTTTAGGTAATTGGCGATCCAACCGGTCAAGTAAGCTTCTTCGTTGCACTCAAGACCACGAATCACCTCCCCTTGCCCGAGCCGCTTCGCCTTCTGAGCGTGAGGAATAGCAAAGCGGTTGCCCCCCTTGTCCTCCAGGCACTTCTCCATCACCATCACGAGCGTGAGAAAGGTGCGATCGAGCGTCTTCCTCTTCAGCTCACTATACGCTTCTCTCACTGCAGCAATGATGCCAGGTACCGTGCGCATGAGCTTCGTTTGTTGCAGCGACTGGATGGCCCGGAACAGGCCCAAGTCCAAGACGTTCAAGTCGGGACTTTGAACTGGTTGAGGGTCGATCACGATGCTCCATCCGTCATTGGTGCAGGCGGCGACGACTTCCGGGTCCGTCTTGAGGCAGCGAGGGCTGGCATTATCTTGCTGAATGTATATCGGCTTGGACTTGGGACCTAACACAAACCAGTTCATTATAGTTAAATTATTTATAAATGTAATAAAACAAGTTAACAATACACGTACCAGGCCATTTCGACTTGATCGCTGGTATGACGTCGTTGATCAGTTTTCGACGCACCTTCTCTCGCGTCACGCTGACGGGAACAGTGACCATGGTCCCGCGCGGCCGTAGCCTTGAGCTGCGCTGAGCCGGTGCCGTCTTCGCAAAGGGCCAAAACTCGATCTTGCCATCAAACCACTGGTTGCGCTTGTGGTCGAAGCGAGGAGCCATTTTTGTTATATTCACTGAAATAGACGATGATAGTATATATACAGTCTGCTTAACATGTACTCTAGTATATCCGGATGCAAACTCGTCCGTGATGGGGTTATTATAATGGGAAATCCATCTTCGAGAGATAGACCCGTCTTCAAATCCGCGAGCGCCGTTCTTTGCTGCCGGGGAGTGCAATGCTAAATCCGTCTTCTTCACCAATTCGAATGTACGATTTTGTTGGATACTCTATTTACGAATATTGGAATCCGACACTAATTTTCAATATGCGCGATTGCGAAAGTACCAGAATTAGTGTCAGTTACTTGGACTATGCTAATTTTGAACATACTCTAATTTTGCACCTACACTAATTACTGTGACCACTGTAGCGCTCTTGAGGAAACGACATGTCGTTGTAGTCTGGAAACGGAAGGCGTACTGGCTCTGGGATATCTACAAGTTCATCAGCGGGTACCGATGGCGTATCGGCGTCCGCAGAAGAGTCGTCCTCGGCTAGTTCCGCGAGTTGTTCGGCCTCATAGGCGCCCGCTACTTCTTCGTCGTCAAACACGTCGCCGAGGTACTCATTCCACAACTCGAGAGTTGGCTCCCCATCTACGCCGTCACCAGGATCATCAGTGTCGTCGCTTTCTTCCTCTGGCAGAGTAACTCGCGGGGTCGTTGGAGGTGTTGTAAGAGCAAATACTAGTTGGCTTGGCGTATCTGTCGCGCCATTGACTGAGTCTCGCTCATTTGGAGATACGATTCGCTCTTTGTAAAGCGTCTTCACTTTGTCGCGATCCCGAATGTTCTTGCGAACGCATTGGATGCGCCTCACTTTCTCAGAGTGTACTCGATTGCGTTTTGTTGTGGGAACGAGTGCTAGCTCACTGAAGAGCCGCTCACACGTCGCAGTGTCCACAGCGATTGAAAGCACGACTGTTGCAAGTTGCCGCAGCTTACTGTGATGATTTTTGTCAGCCACGGCACGCCAATACTCCGCCACATCACCGGGAAACTCAGTCTCCTTAACGCGAGTCAGTTCGCCGAGCACCCACCGGCGCATATCCCGGCGAATCGATCCAAAGTCAACGTCAATCAGCCGACAGTAGTAGTAGACTGCAAACTTGCAGAGCTGGCCGCGACTCGAAACGGCTGTTTGGGCATTCCCGAGTTTGCGCGCCATTGGAGAGAACTTGGGATGCAGAGCTAGTCTCAGCATGAACAGTGGCTGCTCACATTGAGCCCATCGTGCCTCGACAAGTGGCACTAAGGTGCTTCCATACTGCGTGTTGGCGTCGAAACCGGCAAAGATGTCACGAAATGATATGACGACATCAGACACAGTGTTTTCGTCTCGCTGTAGGTGGTAAGATGCCTTGAAAATAGGAGCAATCACTTGCTCGGCCTTGCTTAGTTCGTCCCAGAACAACGGCACTTCTAGTCCGTGCAGTACAGGTTAAAAAAATTGGCATGGTTTTGTACCGGCGGAGGAATGTCTGAATGACCGAGCGAACACGCAGAAGCAAGGCAAAGCATCCCTGCATCGAATTCCAGCGTGTGGCGCAGAGAGTGTGTAGACTTAGCTGGACACCGTACGTTTGGACCATCACGCCTCTCAATAGCGCCAGGAACTTCTCACTGGAGCTCGTGAGCTCGTTGACGGCCGTCGCTCCAACCGCGGCGACATCTTTGAATGCCGTTCGAAGGACAGCCTTGACTAAATTGTTGACATCATGTGCGAAACAAAGCACAAATACGATATCGGGATGTCGAACGGTAAAAATACGCCGAGCTCGCCCACATTGCCTGGCGTTATCCGTGACATTCGTGCCAACGATCTATTCGCTCTCGCGAGCTGAAGCCAAAACCCTCTCAAGTTCCTGACCTATTGCGGTGCCATCTTGGCGAGCTCCGGTCTGGGATAAAGCGAAGGTAACGACGCGACCAAAGAGCCACAGCTGGCAGCCGGGTAGATGGTCTCGGGAGACATTTTGCCAAACATCCGAAAAAAGATTGACGCGGCCACCACTGCTCTCTTGTTCTCGCTTCAACTCTTCATTTTCGACGTCAGCGCAGCGCGCTGCATGCTCAGCCAACAGCTCCCCTCCTAGTGCTCGGTGAGACGGCAGGTAGGCTGAGATACCTGGGCAAAGGAAATCCAGCATGCGGGTGGTCGATTGTTTTTTAATGAAGGTGTCGGGCAAAAAGTTATCCGCCTGGAACTTGAGCAGCAGACGGACGAACGTATTTTTCTCGGCTTTTGACAGGCGCCGAAAATCGCTCTTTTTCGACGAAGATGAACTCCGACTTGGCTTTTCTTTGGCGCGGATGATGGACTCGCAAACAACGGACGAGACGACAGCCGACGAGCCGTGGTGTGATTGTTGGGAACCGTCGGATGGCTTACGCCGTTCTCAACATTGCAGGGTGGAACAATGGATGAAGTCGCATCGGGATGTGCAGTGGTGTCTCGAGTGTTCTTTTCGACTTCGCACGGGCAAGGGCCGTCAAAGTGGGGGCGCTCGTTCAAATGTTTCACAAATCCTCGTTTCGCGTTTTTAATTGGTTTTGAACGTCCATTCGTGTCAGGGTCAAGATTGTACGCGTACACGCAGTGTCTACAGTGCATTCGTTTGCCTGGTGTTCCGAGTGCGCCAGGTGTAATAAACCTGAAGTGGGATCTCTCCCAGCAAGCCGTGTGGCCCACTTTCGTTCTTGGATCAACAAATGGAGCACCAGCAGCTGCGACACTACAGCGACAGCAACGATAATGCCGACAGTAGCGACAGCGACAGCGACAACAGCTATGCAGCAACAGTAACAGCACCGCCAGCGACAGCGGCAGCTATAGCAGTGGCAGCACCAGCAGCAGCTACGGCAACAACAATGGCAGCAACAGCAGCAGCTATGGTAGCAACTGTTGTTTTGCAGAGGTCTTCCCAGAGAGTCGCTTGAGGTGTTGAGGGTGAAAGATGTAGTGATTGTATTATCCATGGCGCGCTAGCCTTCTCGCCTTCTCTCTCTCATCGACCTGCGATCCTACACGCGACCATTGAGTTCTCACCCGCGTAACCACCACACCTGATCCACTTCCATATCTGCAGTGCTGCGATCTCCGTCAACGGACAGGTGGTCGTTACGACCTCCTTCCGACAGCAACAGCAGCAGCGACGGCAGCTACGGCAGCAACATCAGCAACAGCAACAGCAGCAGCAATAGCCCCACAGCAGCAGCAACAGTAGTGATAGCACCAACAGCAGCAACAGTACCGACAGGGACAGCGATACTGACAGCGACAGCAGTAGCGCTAGCGACAGCGACAACAAGAGCGACAGCAGCAGGGACAGCAGCAGCGACAGCGAAAGTAATAGCGACAAGAGCAGCAACGACCGCAACAGGGACGCGATGGGAATCCCAAGAGTTGGAGCTGCTGTATTTGAGATCGGGAACTCCACGAGAGGCTGACATGTGTCATGTGAAATGAAGCGTACTGAAATATATTTTTTTAATTTATGGAGGATTACCGTGGTGTTTATTATATTTTTTACGCATTAGCTCCGTTTCCTCCTGGATCTTTTATTTAAACACTCGCTTAAATCGATTTCATCCCGAGTAAAAAATCGTGAAAAATCGGAGCTTACCAACACTGCGTCGACGCTGTCCTCGTCGTCTATCAGTACCACCTCTCTGCTGAACTCGTCCCGCTCGGTCCGCAGCTCACGTCGCTCACGCGGTACGCTACAGGATCCTTACTGTGTCGATAGCTGTCTGATTTGTTTCATGTGTTTTGATTGCTTTTTGTGACATTTTTAATGCGTGGGTACCATGTCGAATTGTCCCGAATTGAAGTAAATATCGTCCCGAACTTTGAAGTGTCCCGCACCACGATAATATTGCTGGATACATGTATACCATATCCAATTCAAAATATACATGTGCCTATGTATATCCAGATACGATTGCACAAAATCCGGATACAAATATACGCTCGCATCAGAATCAGACTCATTTCGTGGGGACGACGTCGTGTCCCATTCCGGATATGTCGTTTTCCATCCGGATATGCCTCCCCTAAAGCACCTACGCTTTCCGCCCTTTCCCGCCCCTTTCGCTCCCGACCAACAGACGCTCCGTCCCCCCCTTCCAGGGTCAGCCACATTAGCAGAAACGCCTCGGAAGGGACTGCCGCCTTCGTCCCCGGCCCGCAGTTGCCCGCCGCCTCCGCCCCCCCTCTTCCTCCAGACCCCCGGCGACGATGGACATTTCGACGGCTCTCCTGAACACCCAGAGCCCCGGTAGGCGTCCCTCTGTCTCTCGGATCTAGCGACGGCGCTCGGGCGACGACTGACGGAAGTGCGTGTGTTGGAGCAGACCTGGCGCTGCGCAAGCAGGCGGAGGAGTTCCTGAACAGCGCACTGCAGTCGCAGATGGGCCAGTTCATGGTGACGCTGGTGCAGGCGCTCGCGGCGGAGGACTTCGCGGTCGTGGGCCGCCAGGCCGCCGGGCTGTACCTGAAGAACGTGCTGGACGCCAAGGACGACGTGCTGCAGCAGCAGAAGATCCAGGCGTGGATGGCCATGGACCCGGCGCTGCGCACGCAGATCAAGGACGGTTCGCTGAGCGTGCTCCGCTCGAACGACCCGGTGGCGCGCCACACGAGCGCACAGCTCGTGGCCAAGCTCGGCGCCATCGAGCTGCCGTCCAAGGAGTGGCCCAACCTGCTGGAGCTGCTGCTGCAGAACGTGACGACCGGCTCGGAGGGCTGCATCCACGCGACGCTCGAGTGCCTCGGCTACCTGTGCGACGAGCTGGACGAGAACGCGGTCGACGAGCAGGACACGAACCGCATCTTAACGGCGATCGTGGATGGCGTGCGCGCCGAGCGCCCGCCGGCCATCCGCCTTGCGGCCGTAACGGCGCTGCGCAACAGTCTGGAGTTTGTCAGCGAGAACTTCAAGCGCAAGCAGGAGCGCGACCACATCATGCAGAAGGTGTGCGAGGCCACGCAGTCGCCCGACCTGCGCACGCGCGTCGTCGCCTACGAGTGCATTGCGACCATCGCGACGCTCTACTACGAGTACCTGGCGGACTACATGGACACGCTGTGCAAGCTCACGTTCGGGGCTATCACGAACGACCAGGAGGAGGTCGGCCTCCAGTCGCTCGAGTTCTGGTCGTCCATGTGCGACGTCGAGCTGGACCTGATTGAGGACATGCACTACGCCGAAATCGAGGGTCGCACGGAGGGCTTGACCCCGTGCTTGTACTACGTCCAGGCGGTGCTTGCGACGCTGATCCCGATCCTCACGGAGACGCTCAAGCAGCAAGATGAAGACCAGGACGAGGACTCGTGGAACCTGTCAATGGCGTCGGCCACGTGCCTGGCGCTCGTCGCGCAGGTCGTCGGCGACGCGTGCGTCGATCTGACGATGGCGTTCATCACCCAGAACATTGACAGCACTGACTGGCGCCAGAAGGAGGCCGCCATCATGGCGTTTGGATCGATCCTTGATGGCCCGGACTCGTCCAAGATCGCGCCTCTGGTTCGCCAGGCGATTGGCTTCTTGATGGGCTGCATGACGTTCGACAACATTCTGGTGCGCGACACGACTGCGTGGACGCTCGGCCGCATCTGCGAGCTGCACTACGGCTGCATTAGCGGCGAGATGCTTCCGAGCCTGATGCAGCTGCTGCTCGAGGGTCTGGACCAGGAGCCGCGCGTCTCGCACAACGTTTGCTACGCCATCCACAACATCGTCAAGGCGTTTGAGGAGTCGGAGGCTGCTTCGCACATGCTCACGCCATACTTCCAGACGCTGTTCGACAAGCTGCTTGAGACGAGCAACCGCCCGAACGCCACCGAGAGCAACTTGCGCGGTTCGGCGTACGAAGCGCTGAACGTGCTCGTCCAGGCGGGTGCGGACGAAGTGAACGACCACATCATGCTGCGTCTTCCCGTGATCTTGGAGCGTCTCGAGCAGAGTATCCAGGCGCTCATGGAGAACCCGGAGGACCACCGTGAGGACCCGTCGGGTCTGCAGGCGCTTCTGTGCGGTGTGCTGATCGCCGCCATCCAGAAGCTGAACGAGCAGATTGCGCCGCTTTCGGACCGTATTATGCACGCGCTTCTGCAGGTGCTGTCGACGCGCAACGCGGCCGCCGCTGAGGAGGCTTTCATGGCTGCTGGCGCCATGGCGAACGCTATTGGCCCCAAGTTCGAGGTGTACATGCAATACTTCGGGCCGGTGCTGCTTACGGGTCTCCAGAACAGCGAGGAGTACATGGTGTGCAGCGTTGCTGTCGGTGTGGTCGGCGACCTGTGCCGTGCGCTCGAGAAGAAGGTGCTGCCGATCTGCGACGAGATTGTCAAGGCGCTGATTGAGATCCTGCGCAACCCGTCGCTGAACCGCTCGGTCAAGCCGCCGGTGCTCTCGTGCTTCGGCGACATTGCGCTCGCGATCGAGGGCGACTACGAGCGCTACGCCATTTCGTCGCTGCAGATGATCATCCAGGCGGCGGGTGCGTGCGGCTCGATCGCCACGGACGACGAAGAGGTTGTGGAGTACATGAACCAGCTGCGCGAGAGCGTGCTGGAGGCGCTCACGGGCATTGTGCAAGGCCTCGGGGCGGCGCAGAAGGCCGGGATCATGCTCGAGTGCGCGCCGCAGATCAGCGCGTTCCTCGCGACGCTCGCAAACGACCTGACGACGCGTACGGAGTCTGTTACCACGGGCGCTGTCGGCCTCATTGGGTACGTCTACGTTCTTGCCCTCGACGTGTTTGTGCTCTTCTCTAACTGTTTGTTGTGACGCGGCGATTGTGCAGCGACATGGGCCAGGCGATGGGCAAGTCGGTGGTGACGTTCTTCCACCAGCAGTTCGTGGTGCAGCTCGTGAGCGAGTGCGCCAACAACGCGCAGAACCCGCAGGCGCAGCAGCTCGCGGCGTGGACGCAGAAGGTGCTCATGGACCTGGACTCAAACTAGGAGCCTCTCGACTAGACTCAAGCGTGGCGGAGAGTGGGCAGACCAGCCTCTCGAAGGGTTCGTGCCATCAGGGCGTGGAGCCTTCGCGAACCGGGCGGAGGACGGGAACGGGTGTGCGAGAGGCGGAGCATGAGGCTCCTGCACTTGACCGCGGCGCGTTCCTCTGTAATTTATGAAGACCATCACGCAAGCGGCGAGCAGCAGCGCATGAGGCGCTCGAGGGCTGGCGAGATCAAGCAGACAAGCCTGCGCGCTGGCGGCCGGCTGGCCCGTTGCCCCACGGCATGGAGCAGCTCGGTCGCCGCGCGGCGCGGGCACCAAGGGAGCGAGCGGCGCATCGCCGGTGCGTGGTGGGAAGTGCATGTGTGTGTTTTGCATGAGCGTGCGGTGTGGATAGGTAGGCAGGCAGTCCGTCGCTGGGACCGCGAGGCGCTCGCGGGTGCTGGAGGAAGCGCACCGAGTGTGGCGGTCGGCGAGAGAGCGAGCGAGCGGTTGGCGGACCGCGGTCTCCCCATCCTCGCGCGCTCCCTACTGGAGTCGCGCAGTGATCGGCGACCGCGTCTCGGCCGGCAGCTCGACGCTCCAACGAGCGCTCGATCCCGGCCGCCGCAGCTCGCGCCGCACCTGGCGTACCACTACGCCGGGTCCTCGTCCCGCGCGACCGCCTCGTGGCCGCGACGGCGCCGTGGTAGGGCCACTGGACACGCGTCGAATACAAGTTCAACCACCGGAGCCAACACCTCGAGCTCGTGTGTCGTCCGACTCGTCGAACATTCCAATGTTCCACGACGACGGCGACTGCTTGGGATCTGCTTGCGTGGACAGCTGGCGTGGCCTTATACATCTGGCGGTCGCTGTTGTCGCGTTGAACCGCGCGCAGGAGTACCGTTGATTTCGATCCACGTGGCCGCCGTCCGACTTGCGCGGGGGCGGACCGAACTTTGACTTGCTTTCACTATATCGACTCCATTCCACCTCGTATTTAAGGTTTTTCCTCTCGCCATCACACTAATGTGTCCTTCACGCTACTCCCCCGTCGGTTGTCAAAAAGGCAACTCAGCCAGCTTCAGCCAGCCTCTCCACGTGGCTGCTTCCGGCGGGAATCTTTGCTCTCGGTATACAAACTCTAAGTCACTCGATCCGTCCACCGCACGTCCTAACAACAACAAGAACAAGAACAATGGACTGCTCGCGGGGCAGGCGCTCGGTCATTCCGGAATTTGCAGCCTGGCGCGCGAGATCCTCCCGGCCGACCCCAGTCCTTTCCCCGCCGCCTTCACCCTCACCTCACTCACCATGATGACCAAGCTGGTGCTCGCGCTGGCGTCGACGGCGCTGGCGGTCGCCCAGGCCGAGGTGTTCTTCCGTGAGACGTTCGACGACGACGCGTGGAGCTCGCGCTGGGTGGCGTCCCAGTGGAAGCCCGAGAGCGAGGTCGGCGCGTTCGCGCACGTGTCGGGCAAGGACTACGTGGACGAGGACGACAAGGCCATCCAGACGAGCCAGGACGCGCGCTTCTACGCGCTGTCGGCCAAGTTCGCGAAGCCGCTGGACAACGCGGGCAAGGACCTGTACCTGAGCTACCTGGTGCAGCACGAGCAGAAGCTCGACTGCGGCGGCGCGTACGTCAAGCTGCTGCCGAGCGACCTGGACCAGGAGAACTTTGGCGGCGACTCGCCGTACGCCGTCATGTTCGGGCCCGACATCTGCGGCAACACGAAGAAGACGCACGCGATCCTCAACTACGCGCGCCCGGGCAAGGAGGCCGAGAACATGGACCACAAGACGCAGATCCGCGCCGAGAGCGACTCGGACGCGCACGTCTACTCGTTCGTGCTCAAGCAGGACAACACGTACGACGTGCGCATCGACGGCAAGAGCGTCAAGACGGGCGCGCTCGCCGACAACTGGCCGTTCCAGCCGGAGAAGCAGATCCCAGACCCGGAGCAGTCCAAGCCGGCCGACTGGGTCGACGCCAAGAAGATCGCCGACCCGGAGGACGTCAAGCCCGAGGGGTACGACGACACGCCCAAGACCATCCCGGACCCGGACGCCGTCAAGCCGGAGGACTGGGACGACGAGGACGACGGCGAGTGGGAGCCCGCCATGATCGAGAACCCCGAGTACACGGGCGAGTGGAAGCCGCGCATGATCGACAACCCGGACTACAAGGGCGAGTGGGTGCACCCGCTGATCGACAACCCCGAGTACTTTGAGGACGACAAGCTGTACAACGTGGCCAAGAACGTGGGCGCCATCGGCTTTGAGCTGTGGCAGGTCAAGAGCGGCACGCTGTTCGACGACATCCTCGTCACGGACGACGAGGAGACGTTCGCGGCCCACGAGGAGGCCGTGCTCGCCAAGACGGAGGCCATGAAAGAGAAGAAGAAGGAGCTGCAGGACGCCGCCAAGGCCAAGGCGGACGCCGAGGCCAAGGCCAAGGAGGAGGCCGCCGAGGACGCCGCCGAGGACGCCGACGAGGACGACGACGACGACGCCGAGGAGGCCGCCGAGGAGGCCGCGGAGGAGGCCGCGGAGGAGGCCGCCGACAAGGCGGAGAAGGACGAGCTGTAGAGCGCGTACGAGACCAAACAAGCGTCCGTGTCTGTGGTGTGGTCGCCCTCTCTTTTTAAAAACAATCCTAAGTCATTTTGCCTCGTGACCTGGCGCGCTTGTTGCTTTGTGTCTTCCCTCTCATGTATGCTCGTCCAACGCGCTTCCTTCGCCACGCCCCAGCTGCTGTCGCTGTGTGGATAACCCGTAACCCGTAATAAGAGAGCTCATGCGCCACTTTGGACTTCAAGATCCGTTGACACGCATGGCAACAGTCAGTAGCTGTACCCAATATTGGGTACCGTAACTGCAACTGGATACCCGTGGGTGGCTCAAGAAGTTCCTGGGTGGAACCAGTTGAGCCGCTCGAGCTCCGCTTTGCGTATATTTATCACTGGTACCGGATACAGTCGCCTTATATCCACTCTCTCTCTCTCTCTCTCGGCTCGTTCGTCGACTCGACGCTCACCGGTTGAGGAACGTGACGCACACGATGACGCCGACGACGACGACGTGGAGCGAGATGCAGCTGAGGAACACGTAGAACCAGCGCAGCGTGCGCTTGCCAACGCACTTGCCCGTCCATGGGCAGTGGTGGTCCAGCTGTCAGTGTCACGCACAGCCAAGCGTCAGCTCCGCCATCCATCCGAGAGCGACCGGCTAGAGCCTACCTCGTCGACGCACACGCCGCAGTCGGCGCAGTGCGAGGCCGTGAGCGGCCGCCGTATCTCGCACTGGGCTGTTCCAGGCTGTCGGTTAGTCCCGAGCACCGATCAGAGGCGCTAAAGTGGCCCAACCTACCGCAGATGATGCCGCGCTCGACGTCACTGGCCTCCTGGACAGTCGCGGGCGTGTAGTCCTCAAAGACGACGCCCGGGTCGCTGCACGCGACCATGGTGAACGAGGCCGTCGTGGCGGCCATGGACACGACCAGCACGACCTGGAAGCCCAGCAGCAGGTCGTCCTTCCTGATCCACGCATTTATCCAGAGCGTTAGGAGCGTACCCCCCTCCACCTGTGCACGTAACCCGAGCGAGAGCTGCCGACGCACGCGAAGAAGAGGAAGCCCGGCCCGAGCGCGACGCAGTAGGTCACGAGCATGAAGGGCCAGTGCGGGCCCACGTGGCACGTGTGCGGGAAGAGCGCGTAGCGGCGCGAGAGCGAGCACAGCACGCGCGTGCGGCCGTAGCGCACGCAGCAGCGGCCGCGGCCCTCTGGCGCCTCGCCGCGCGCCGCCTCGGCCATATCCGCGCTGAACTTGCGCGTGAGATCCTCGGCTCCGTCCATGCGCGCGCGCTGGGCCAGCAGCGCGCTCGTCTCGTCGATCGGAAGCGCGCGGCGCGGCGATAGTGTGCGACCGCGCGGTGGCTCCTCGGGCATGGAGCACTGCGTACCCCCTCGCGTGAAAATTATTCCGTCCGAGAGAGAACACGGAAAGAAATGATTTCAACCAATCAGCGTTTATTACAGAAAGTATTTTAGACGAATGAGGTGTTGATATAATTATTTCGCGAGTTTTGATTGGCTCGAATGGCGTGCTAAACAGAAAGATACGATGTTGCATGTGGACCACACCACTCCTCTCCCTGCGACGTGTGACGAGCGACGACCGGCCATGACGCCAGCATGTGAGCATGTGATGCCAAGCGTTCGACGTGCAGCGTCGCATTCCCCGCGTCCTCGTTACGCCCTACGGCTCCTACACACTCTGCGCGGGTCCTGCCTGCCACACACAAGCCGCTTAGAAGTTGAGGGGCTTGTCGTAGGCCGCCATACACGCCTCCTTGAAGGCCTCGCTGAGCGTCGGGTGCGCGTGGGACGTGCGCGCAATGTCCTCGCTGGCGGCGCCGTACTCGATGGCGAGCACGCCCTCAGCGATCATCTCGCCGGCGTTGCTGGCGATGATGTGGGCGCCCAGGATGCGGTCCGTCGCCTTGTCCGCGAGGATCTTGACGAAGCCGTCCGCCTCGGCCACCGAGCGCGCGCGGCTGTTGGCCAGCATGGGGAACTTGCCCACGTTGTACGCGACGCCCTCGGCCTTGAGCTCCTCCTCCGTCTTGCCCACGGACGCCACCTCGGGGAACGTGTAGATGACGCCGGGGATCGCGCCGTAGTTCACGTGGCCGTGCTTGCCCGCAATGATCTCGGCGCACGCGACGCCCTCCTCCTCGGCCTTGTGCGCGAGCATGGCGCCCTTGATCACGTCGCCGATCGCGAAGATGTTGGGGATCTGCGTGCGGAAGTGGCTGTCCACCTCGACGCGGCCGAGCCTGTCCGTCTGGATGCCCATCTGCTCGAGGCCCAGGCCCTGGGTGAACGCGCGGCGCCCCGTGGCGACCAGCACCGCGTCGCACTCGATCGTCTTGGCCTCGCCGCCGGCCGACGGCTCCGTCGTCAGCGTGACCGTCTCGCCGTTCACGGCCGAGGACGTCACCTTGGTGCCGAACTGGAACTCCAGGCCCTGCTTCTTGAGCAGCTTGGTGAACTCCTTCGTCACCTCCAGGTCCAGGCCCGGGGTCGCGTGGTCGAGGAACTCGACGACCGTCACCTTGGCGCCAAGGCGCTTGTAGACCGAGCCGAGCTCGAGCCCGATGACGCCGGCGCCGACGACCACGAGGTGCTCCGGCACCTTGGGCAGCGACAGCGCGCCGGTCGAGTCGACGATCTTGCCGGCGGCGTTGTCGACCGGCACGGGCGGCAGCGGCGTCACCTCCGAGCCCGTGGCGATGATGATGTTCTTGGTCGAGAGCGTCTGGTTGCCCTTGTCCTCGCTCAGCGCCACGGCCACCTCGTTCTGGCCGACGACCTTGCCGAAGCCCTTGACGTACGTGACCTTGTTCTTCTTGAAGAGCGACTCGACGCCGGCCGTGAGCGTCGTCACGGCCTTGTCCTTGGCCTTCATCATGCCGCCAAAGTTCACCTTGACGTCCGCCACCTCCACGCCGTACTTGGCAAAGTCGTGCTGCGCCGAGTGGTACAGGTGCGTCGCGTGCAGCAGCGCCTTGGACGGAATGCAGCCCACGTTCAGGCACGTGCCGCCCAGCTTGCCGCGCGACTCGACGCAGGCCGTCTTGAGCCCCAGCTGCGCCGCCTTGATGGCCGCCACGTACCCGCCGGGGCCGCCGCCGATCACCACCACGTCGAACTCGGGCGACGACGCGGCGCTGAACGCGCGCGCCAGCGCCAGGCGCTGCGTGGGTGAGCGCCGCGCCGCGGTCTGCAGGGTGCGCAGCATCTCTATCTGGCGGTTGGAAGAGGGAGGGCGGGCGGGCGAGGGAGGAGGGAGCGAGAGAGGATCGCGAGCGGCGGGTGCCTCTGGTGGATGGCCGAGAGAAATGAGCCGCAGCTTCCGTTCTCCCCCCAAGCAGCAGAGCCGCTCCTTTGGATTTTCGCACTTTGCAGAGAAGGTCACGGTATATTGCTATGAGACATGTATTGTCATGAGATGATGCTTTGGAAAGATATAGTTGACGGTTTGAGGGTATTGAATGCTGTCGAATGCAAATAGAGAGAGCACAAAGGAACACAGAGAGCACCAACGTTTGGGATGTGGCGATCGGTTTGGACGGGGCGAAGGCTTTGTTGGGTGGCGAGCACTCGACCACACGGCGTCGCAACAACCGCGTCGTGACGCGGCGGCATCGACCTGAAGCGCACTGCTCGAGCAGCATGATGGCGATGGCCATCGCTAAGCCCCGGTCCCTCGCGCTATCACAGCGGTCACAGGATAGTAGGAGACAGGAACAACACAAGACGAGAGCGGAGATAGATCCCTTCAAAAGTTCGTTGCGTGTGTTTGCTTGGGCGCCGCACGAGGCGACGCCTTTGCTCGTTAGCGGAAAACACTTCTCAGCTCCCATTTCCTAGCCGACTGCCTGCCTGCAAAGCGGAGGACGCGAGGCGTACTCCACTTTGAGCCGCAGCCGGCATGGGGAATGGTGAATTGCGAAAAAGAGGCCGGCCAGCCGCAGCGTCTAGTAGTAGATCTGCATCGGGGGGCCCATGGTGCTCTTGAGGTAGAGCACCTTGATGTTCTGCCAGTTCTTCTTGAGCAGCGACGCGAGGAAGTTGGCCGCCAGCTGCGTGTTGACGGCGATCTCCTGCTGCGAGAGGCCGACGTGGCCGATGGCGACGTTGAGGCACATGACCTTCTTCATCTGGAACTTGATGGTGGCGCGCACGGCCTCGGCCTTGTCGGCCAGGCCCTCGGTCGAGGCGACCAGCGTGGGGAACTTGCCGGCCTTGTTCAGCCCGGGGCCCAACAGACGCGGGATCTGCTTGATGAGCGTGTCCGAGGCCAGGAACGCGTCGTACTTCTTGGCGAACTTCTTGATGACCTTCTTGTTCTTGTTGAACTTCTTCAGGTCGTCCACCGTCATGTACTCGAAGCCCTCCTTCTCGGCCATCTCGCAGTGCACGGCGTTGCCGAGCACGCAGATCTTCATGTTGGGCCGCGGCACTGTCGGCAGCTTGAACGTGCCGCTGAAGCGCTTGTCCTTCTGCGGGTCGTAGTTCTTGAGCGCGATCTGGAGCTCGATCGTCTCGTTAAAGTTGCGCTTCTTGCCCGTCACGTCCTTGCCGTTCACGTGGACCTTCTCGCCGGCCGAGAAGGCCAGGATGTCGGCCACGGCCTTGGACAGAAGCTCGCTGTTCAGCTTGCTCATGGCTTAGCGTGCGTCGTTCGCGATCGGGGCGCCGGTGGATGCTTTCAACCACGCTTCGAAGGGAGGAATGCGGTCCCCCAAAAGCGCCCGGCGGCAAACGAACCGCGCCGCATTGACTGGGCACCAGTCGTTCGGAGGGGGGAGAAACGTTGGCAATTATGGTTCACAAGTTGGAAGTGTAAAATGTTCTAGTATCAGAAAACAAATCATATAATTTTCCACAGTTGAATAAACCTTAAGTAACCAACAAAAATATTTTTAACAAGTTGGAGCTGGCAAATACACAGGTTATATGGAGCTGCAATGGGATCAATTTGTTTTTTTATACTGATAATATATCCATTTATTAATTTATATAGAAAGTTCATAGAAGGATACAGGAAAAACAGTCTACCGTCCGATTCTCAAATATGATGATACCCGAACGCCGCGAATATGGACACCGCGAACACGAAGCCCGAGAAGGTAGTCTGCTATCTTCTCAAAACTACTGACAACGCCAATGCGTCTCTGGAGACGTACATAGGGATTATTGGCAAGAATCCCTACGTGCGTCTTCAGGAACACAACCGTGAACCCGGCCACAGTCCCGGCGCCGAGGCCACCAGTGGCCGAACATGGGAGGTCGTCTGCGTAGTAGCGAACTTCGCGGACCGCCCGTCCGCCGAAACATGTAAGTAGTGAATGAATGGATGGCTTTATTAAATTTGTTTATA
>JAADXX010000654.1:0-16619 GCA_023338025.1 Phytopythium oedochilum
CGGTGTACGAATGCCAGCATTCGCGCGAGGACAAGGTTGAGCATGACGGCCAAATGAGGCTGACATATCGCCTCATCGTGGAGACGAGAACCTCTCCACCCAGGTACTAGCGCGGGTTGCATCAAGCTAGAGTCCTGGATATTACGTGAGTCGCCGAGGACTACGGTTTTACGGTAATACTACATACACTTTTAACAATCATAAATAGCCTGGCGGCAAGCGACGATGATCGGATGATAACGCCGGACTTTTAGTCAGCCAGAGCTCAGCAATCGAGCTTCATCGAGTTCAAGAGGAACTACCGGTACGAGCTAGAGTGGCGTCCAGCAGGACGGACTCGAACTCCCGCTGCACGAGCATCTTCTTCTCTTGGAACGCCGACACGATGAGCTCCGAGAGCAGGTCAATCTCGAAATGTCGCGGCTCGGCTTCTTGCTTGCAGGGATCGACGTCGCCTTCCGGCTCGAGGACAGTGATGACCGACGAAATGAACCCTTGGATCTGTGTGCCCGTCGTTCCGTCGGCCAGCTTGACCGATGTCAAGCGCCCCCAGCCTTGATTGATAATCTGCGACGACGGAATCGCCGACCCGGGCGACTCCTTTGACGTCAGCGCGATTTCTGCGACGATATGGACGGAATCGACCCCCACGAAGCGCTTGACCACCCTGTAAGCAGTCACAGGATGGGCCAGGACGGGCGGCCTCTCGACGGTCACCTTGATGAACATGACATCGTCCGAGTGCTCAACAACCTGTTTCAAAGGTGCAACGACTGTCAGAGGGCGCAAAGCACAGGAGCACGAACTGCTAGAGTGCACAGTAAGTACCTCGTAGGGAGTGTCGAGCATGGCGATCTTGCCTTGGCGAAAGCATCGCCACAGCACATCGACGGTCAGGTGGAAGTCGAACGGAATCACCTTGGACAGCCTGCTCTCGACGCAAATGCCGTCAGGCGACGCAGAGTTGATCCTCACGTCGTTCGGACTCTTGTTAAGCTCTTTGGCGTCCAGGATGGCCTCCACCAGTCCAGCCCGCGCGTTAACGCTCTGCAGAAGCTCGTCGAAAATCTCCGCGTCGCTTTTGGTTGCATGCGCGCGCTTGGCCCAGTTCGTCTCCTGCAGTTGGTCCCAAACCTGTTGATTGGCAGCACGCACCGGGTTAATTAACGAACCGAAAGCGGGGTGGTCACCACGGCGCGCAATGCCTTTGCGGAGAGTACCTTGGGCTTGCATAGCAGTTTCTCCAGGCTGCGCGCGAACTGGATCTGCGCCTTGAGCATCGTCTGCAGCCTTGCGCGCTCCTTTTCCGCGTCGAACCGCGCTTCTTGTTGGTGCACGGCGATGCTTTCCCACACGCCTTCACTGCTCGTGGAGCCATCCCTAGCGCCGATCAACGCCCTAGCAGGCCGCAGCCGGTCCTGCCGAAGTCGCTGCAGCTGCATCTCGAGCTTGCCGGACTTGGCGCGCAAGTACGCCAGCTCCTCCTTTTGCCGCTGCGTCGAGCTCTTGGGCTTTGCGCGAGCCAAACTCGCGCGCCGAGCTGTCGACGCCGACTCTTTGGGTGTCTTGCGCGCCTGTTTGGGCAACCGGCTATCTGAAAGAGACGCCTCCGTCCCAGCAAGAGGAGGGCTGTCCGCGTCACGCGGCGGCAGGACGAGCGAGTCATCGCAGGTCGCGAGCCAGTCGTCCAGCTCGGCGAAGAAGTCTTCGCCCAAGTCGTTCTTGCTGCCGAAGATGCTAGCGCCGTCGCTGCTGCTGCTGGAGCCGCTACTGGGGCTCAGGTCGGACCGATTGGCGCTGCCGACGGCACTGCCGCCGTTCGAGCCCTGCGACGGCCCAGCGCGCGCGTGGTGGCGCTTCCTGGGCGGCTGCATGCCAATTGTCCAGTTCGGGTTTGACAAACTTCTCGCTATGTGGGGGGAACGGCGGTGCGTCACCATTTGCCTAACATAGAGTAATGTGCCGGAATATGCTAGACCTTATAAATATTAGCCAAGTCAAAATATGATAAGTTACGACTTAAAGTCAATATAATTCTAGTTCATTACAAATTGATAACTTACAAAGTTAGAAATATCATTGAACATGAGTCACGAATTTGGGCAGCTGACTCACCATATGATTACGCCACTTTGCGCTGCGTGTTTTTGTGACCACACCATTTATAAGCTGCCTTATACAGGATAGTGAGAAGAGGGCAGCAATGAACTCCTGACGTCTTCTTCATGTACACTTCGACGTACAGGATAATGCGAAGAGAGCAGGCAGCATGACAGTATCTTGCTTTACGCTCTATCGGAGCCGGCCGCACTCCTGGCCAAGGCCTCGTCGAGCACGAGGTTCTCGATCGTCTGGTGCAGCATCTGCCTGTTCTGCTGGTACGAAGTGAAGATGAGCTCCGTGAGGATGTCGATTTCTCGGTGCTCCTGCTGTCGCTGCTGCTCGCTGCGAGGCTCCGCTTCGAGCACCGTCGGCACCGACGTCGAGTACGACTGCATGACAGTCCCTGTGGACCCATTTCGGAGCATAACGGGGGCCAGCCGACCCCACCCTTGCTGCACCAGCTTGACCGGCGGGAGTGCCGTGCCGGGCGTGCTCGAGATCATCACCGTGGTCTCATACACGAACTTCAAGTGGTCGCCTTCGCCGAACCTCTTGACTGTCGACCAGACAGTCACGGGCTTGGGCGAGCACCCGGGCTTGTTCACGACACACTTGCTCATGACGATATCCCCTACCGCTTTTGTGGTCTGTCGAAATCCACAGCGCAACGTTGTCAGTGCGTCGTTACCATGCACCACCAGATCCACACAGGCGCAACGTACCACGACAGTGCAGTCTTCGAGCTTAAGCTTGCCTTCGCTGATCGACCGCCACATGACACTGTCAATCATCTTGTGGTCGAACGGCAGGAACTTGGTGTCCTTGAACTCGATGTACATGCCGTTCGTCGGCGCGTACTTGAGGTTCGCGTCGCCGCCCTCCGGACTGGCGTTGTGCAGCCCGTTGACCTCGAAGATCCGCTCAAGCAGCGGCCGGCGAGCGTCAATGCTCAGCACGAGCTCATCGAAGATCTCGTCGTCCCGCTTCGCCTGCGCCTCGCCCTTACGCCACTGATCCTCCTGCAGTTGCTCCCATATCTGAGCCACGCACACAACCAGTGCCCGACTAAGAGGTGGCTCTGTCACGATGACAACCACACTGGCCATGTACCTGTCGCTTCCGGAGCAGCCGCTCGAAGCTGCGCACGAGCTTGATCTGGCCCTCGACCACCTCGCGGAGCTTCAAATTCTCCACTTCGGCCTTGGCCTTCTCCTCCTGCTGCCTCTTGGCGATGCGCTCCCACAGCGACCCTTCTCCTTTCCCGTCTTCGTCTTCGTCACCCAGGCTCAGCTCGACGGCGTTTCTATCCGCTGCGTCGTCAAGCGACTCGATCGTTAGCGGCGGCGTCTCCGCCTTGATGCCTGTGCGCTCGCCGTCTCCCCTCTTCCCGCCGCTCTTCAGCTCGGCCAGATGCCCCTCCAGCTTCTCCACCTTGCTGCGCAGGAACGTAAGCTCCTCCTTCTGCCGCTGGCTCGTGCTCTTGTTGGGCTTGGCCTTCTTCCGCGCCGGCTGCTCGTCTTCCACCGGCAAAGCCAACTGCATTGCAGTACGTTCGATCGAGTGCGAGAGTCGCGGACCAGGAGCCAGCCGAGACTCGGTTAACAACGCACCCTTCAGCGTCGACACCGGCGGCGGCAGCGCCACCGGAGCCGGCTCTAGCATCACAAGCTGCGCGTCCAAGTCGCTCGCCGTGGGGAGCGACGCAAAGTGCGGCGCGCTGGCCGTCGGTGCGAGCGCGGAAGGAGAGAGAAGCAGCGCGAGCGCGTCCTGGCCGGCGGCCGGCGCCGCGTCGGCGTCCAGGCCGCCAAAGAGCCACGGGTCGAGCTCGAAGAGGAAGTCGAGCGACACGGCGCCGAAGTCCTCGGGCGAGCCGCTGGCGTCCTCGAGCCCCATCCTGCGCGTCGCCCCTTGGTGTCCGCCGCAGGAGGCGCGAGAATGCCGCAATTGACTGTCTTCTCGGAGTCCTTGACAGTGTCTTGCGCCACTAAAATGTTCGGTGCGGCCGTATAACTCTAGAGCACGCGATAAAGTGTACATAGTTGGAATGTATGCCATCTGATAAAGTGTGCAATGTCCTGCCGAATAACATCTTGACGCTCGAAAGGCGAGTTTCGGTGAAGTTGACACGCTGATTGTTTACGCCGTTCGAGCGGACCACTCAGATCACCTCAAAAACCAGTTTGCGACTGTAGTTGCATGTTGCTGCCCCACATAGTTAGTGCTTTAGTACACACCACTCGAGCCAACTCCAGCAGCTCGACCGATCGATCCTCTTCCTCGCTCTCGTTACACAGCTCCACATGATGGCAGTATACACGCTCATCGACACTAGTAGTGCGACTCCTGGCTGCCCAGACAGCGATGCCGTATCAGTCGAGCTAGCCGCCACCAATGTTCAGCATTCGCCGGAGGTCCTGCGTCATCGACAGCTCGATCGACATGGGCTCCTCCGGCGGCGGCGGAGGCGTGGGCGGGAGCGGCGGCTGGAACGGCGGTATTGGCCGCGGCACCTGCGCCTGATCGAGCAATTGGGGCGTCGCATCGGCCGCATTTGCGTCCGGTAGAGCAGGCTGTGGCGGCAACGGCGGCGCGGCCGTCGGTGCTTGGGTCTCGCCAGTAACAGGCTTGGACAGGAACGGCGGGAGCGGCAACTGGTTCGGGTCCGGAGACGACTGGAAGGCGGACCACGCCCACTTGCCCGATGCTGACAGCTCCTCCTTCGGCTTCTGCGCCTTGCTGCCTTTGCGCCGATTCTTCTTGCCCGAGTTGCCCGACGAGTCGGAGCCGCTCTCATTCTTCCCGCTCGCGCCAAGCGGACCGGAGACAAGCGCGTTCTGCTTGCCCTGTGGCCGCGCGTTGGGCGTCGCTGACCGGCCTTTTTGCTGTTTGGACCCCCGCTTGGTCGAGCTGCTTCGACTAGAGTTCCCGTTCCCAACTGACGGCGCCATCGACCAAGCCACGCGTTAGCACTCCAGATCGGTCGGTCTGTTGGGTAGTATCCGAGTACAAGCTCTGCGAGCACCAGTACCTGGAACAGAAGTAGAGGGAACGTTGTGGCTGCTCTGCGCCACCGTCGATGGCTCTGGGCAGCTCGTAGACAGCATCATCGCCGGCGTGAGCAGCAGCTTGCCAGCGTCGGCGCTCGGCGTCTTCCCCTTCGCGGGGATCGCGATCGGCGTCGAGCCGGTTGGCGCCTCCGACGGGTACTCAAAGTACCCGAGCTCTTTGTTCCACACGCGCGCGTCGACCTCAATGTGCTCGTGCCCGGCGGCACCCGCGTCGATCTCCAGGGACGCGTTGACGTTCTCGTCCGCGTCAAAGAACGGCACGAGCGGCCGCCCGACGAGATCCCGGGACGCCATGACTACCGATTGGGGACGAACAACAGTGCAATTCGCAGGTACGCGTGGACGCCACTGAGGATCAGGCGACTCGACCAGTGGCCTCAGTGCTATGGGGGCGATAGAAGGCGGATGGCCGCCTCGGCACCGTACAGGATATGTAAACTCGAAGGGAATCGGGCCGCCAAGTCGACCACAGGGCCTCCGGGACGCGGCAAAAGGCGACGGCGGAGCGGCGTGAGGGCGCTGCACGCACGGAACCAGAGGACGGACGTCGGTCGGCGCGCGCTGGTCGCTCGCGAGGCTCGGAGCAGGTCGTCGACCGCGGAAGTCGGTCGCCTCTCGCTCGTCTTGATGGAGGAGTTGTGTGCGGGGTTTCGCCTGGGTATGCTCTCGTATAGATACCGGTATCTGCTTATGCAGTTTTAATCATATTCTATTCGATGGGTTTAGTTTAATAAAATGGCGAGCTGTGATTGGCTGAATATAATCTGGACGTATCCATGGAACCCCAAAGGACGCGGTGAGCAAGAGTCCGAAAGCTGCCGACAAGGGAGGCGAGACGCAAGGCGAGGTACGCTGTGTGCGGCAGTGGTGGCCATCGTAGGAGGTGCCTGCATGGGTGTGGACTACATCGACGCGGAGGTGGTGGCGTTTTCGGTGCTCCAGCTGACACGAGTGGCGTTTCAGGGCGAGATGCAGGCGGTGCGGGAGATCATCTACTCGTTCAAGGCCAAGTGGTTCGACACGCACGCGCAGTATGTAGCAGGAGCGCACGGACGTCTCCACTCGTGACCGATGCGGTCTAACCGCGAGCTCTCCGTGCGATGCACCAGACTGAACAGGCACTACAACGTACGGTACTTTGTCGACTCGAACAACGTCGAGATCTTCGACACCAAGACCAACAAGCTGTTCCTGAAAAAGTCGGAATGCCCCGCGACGATCTCGGCCAAGGACTTCTTCCTCGGTGGCAAAGTGCTTCTCTACGGCCGCCACTTTGAGCTGCAGGACTACCTCGACCCATTCACGGCCGAGAAGCTCGGCAAGCAGCAGCAGAAGGCGGTGCTCGTCGTCAAGCGCGGCATGGTCGCGCGCGTCGGCGTCATCCTGGACGCGCTTCTTCGCCAGCAGTTTGGGCTCTCTGCGCTGAAGATGATGAAGATCGAGAGGGCGAAGGGGGAGGCATTCTTCCAGCTCCAGCGAAGCACGAACCCCGGCGCGTTTGCTGCTTCGGTGGACCAATTGACCTCGCACCCCGTCGTCGCCATTGAGCTGGTGGCCGAGAACTGCATCGACCGCCTCAAGCTACTCGCCAATAGCCTCGCTGCACGCCTTGGCGCACAAGATCGCGAGCTGGAGAGCTCGCTCAACGCTCTCGAGACGCAGCAGTTCCGCGAGTTCTTCTTTGAGACCGCGCACACGCCGACTGCTTGCTTCCAGAGCTGCACGTGCTGCGTCGTGCTGCCGCACGTGCTCAAGGAAGGGCTCGCGGGAGAAGTCGTCGATGCGATCCAGCGGTCGGACGCAAACGTGCGCATCTCGGCGATGGAGCTGTTCCGCTTGGACCGGACGACGGCCGCCGAGTTCCTCGAGGTGTACGAGGGCGTGGTGCCGCACTTCAACGAGGCGGTGGATCACTTCACGACTGGCCCGTGCATCGCCATGGAGCTCGTCGGAGCCAACCCGGAGCTAGCTGTCGCGGCGTTCCGAGAGAGCGCCGGTCCCTGGGACGTGGAGATGGCCAAGGAGCTCAAGCCGAACACGCTGCGCGCGCGGTACGGGCGCGACCGCGTGCGCAACGCCGTGCACTGCACAGACCTGGCCGAGGACGGCGTCTCCGAGTGCGAGTACTTCTTCGACATTCTCTCGCGGCGCCAGGCGCGAGGGTGAGACCGTCTGGGCTGTCTGCGGTGGCCATTGAAAAAGGCAGACAGACGTAAGGCACCAAGCACCAACACGACGTACCCGGTGCAGCACTCTGATCGTGTTTCGCCTCGCTTTACGGAGCAGCCACGGGCCGCCGCTGGGCCAACGCGTTAGTACCTGTACTTGGTGGAGTAGTCCTTGGGCGAGATGACGAGGCCGCGGCCCTTGCGCGCGCCGCGGTAGACGGTCTCGATGATGTCGATCATCTCGGTCTTGCTGTTGAAGGCCCAGTTGATCTTGTTGTTGTTGCCCGTGCCGAGGTCGATCATGATGTGCTTGTTGCGGAAGAAGAACATGACGGTGCACGGGTCGTAGAGCTCGTACATGGTGTTGAAGTCGGGCACCTCGGTGATGTCCACGACGTAGATGACGGCGAAGTTCTTGACGTCCTCGGCGACGCCGCACAGCACCTCGTCCATCTGCATGCACGTCGGGTCGTGGTCGTGCCCGAACCGGATGACCACGACGCGGTCGCCCTCGTTCAGGATTGCCTGGTCCACCGCCCAGCCGCTGTCCAGGTGCGGCAGCAAGTACGACATGTTCCCCCCTGGTCGAGCGAGACGCTTCCTGTCGCGTTCCGGAAGTTCCAGAGCGCTTTGGCTGGGAGGTTCGACGCCGACCGTTCTATCTAAATCAGGACCATTTACTCTATTTCAGGACATAAAGTTCCTTATTACATGTACAAAACACTACATTCGGGAAGTGGTAGGAGGTGCGACCTGATTTACGGCACGGAGGGGAAACATCCATCCCTTTTTCGCCAGAGTGTTGATCCCTTTCGGCGCGCTGACCGCTCGGCATCCCACCCACACCGCGTCACGCCAAGTTGCCCGAGCCCGGCGCGCGACGGCCGCCCGCCCGCCCCCTGCGCCTCCGCGTCGCCCCCGCCGGCGCCCACGAAGGCCGCTGCCTGTTGTCCGAGCGCCCCGGCTGTCCGGCGCGTCAAGGGGCGTTCGTGCGCGATCTTTGCGGCTCGCGGAAGAATCTCGCGCACATCTTTCTCTCCGTGGATGCGGCGCTCGCTCTGCGTCTCGACCAGTTCATAGCGGCGAGGACATGATACGCCCGCGGTACGGAGCCGCCCTGGCGCTGGCAGCGCTGGCGGCCTGGAGCGCGGTGGCCAGCGCGCTTCCGCTGGCAGAGAACCCTCACTGCAGCGACTTCCTGGACTACTGCGCGTGGAACACGACCACGTCCTCCTGCACGTTCGTCAAGCCCGTCACGTTCGCATGCCAGCCGCTGCCTGCGGGCACTGCGCCAGAGCCAGCCAGCGCATCAGAGGCTGCGTACTCCTCCTCTTCATCATCATCGAGCTCGCAGTCGCAAGACGTCGGAGATGGCAGCGATTCCGATTCTCCAGTCGGCGAGGGCGAGCCACCGTCGGCGGTCGGCTGGAGCTGCCGCTGGAACGTCGCGGGCGATCTTAGCATCGCGCCAGGCGTGTCGGTGCGGCTGGATGGCGACGACTGCGCGCTCCAGATCACGGCTGGCAAAATGGTGCTGGTGGCAACAGACGCAGAGCTGCATGCAAGCTCGCTCAGCATCGATGCGTCGTTCGTGCGTATCGGCCAGCGCGCGGAGATCTCCGCGAGCTACAGCGGCCAGTATCACAAGGTGCGCGGCCTGTTTCCCGGATCAGCCGAGTACGGCGCAAGCAACGGCGGCAGCGGAGGGCGGCGGCTCGTGCTGAACGCCACGATGCTGACGGAGCAGACGACGCGCGGGTACTTTGACGTTCGAGCGCACACGCTGAACATGGAAGACAAGCAAGTATCTGGAGGCGGTACTGTCGGATTTGGAGCGCTGCTCGACTCGGCGAGTGGATCCGACGCGGTGGATGCGAATCCGTCGATGCACAAGTACCTGCAGCGCGATGAAGTACTTCGTAATGCCAGCAAGACGTGGCAATTGGATGCGCTCTGGATAGCAGAGCAGATATCCCTGACCGACCTGATTCCACCGGATGTCGTTGGTGGTATCGGTGACCCGAGCGTCCGAAGCGCGCGTTTCCTTCTGGGGAGCGGAAGTATCGCCTTGAACAGGTCAGGCGGATCTGTCATAGTTCGCGGAGGCGGCAGGATCAAGATCGAAGCGTCGAAGGACGTTGTGGTCATGGATGGTGCCGCCATCAAGGCGAACGGGGGTGATGCGGTTGATGGCGTGGGCGGTGGATCCGGCGGAAGTGTGTACATTGCTGCGGCAGCACTGTCGATGTCGGGATCCGTCGAGGTCCGAGGCGGGAATGCCTACTGTTCGGACAAAGCGGCCAAACGTGGAATCTCGAAGTGTTACCCTGCTGGAGGAGGCGGTCGCGTGCAGATTTCGTACATGTCTAGTCAGCTGGACATTGACTCGGTGGACACTACTGGAGGCGCTTTGGACGGATCTCAGCTATCGAAGGACCTGCTGGATCGCCTTGCACCGGCTCAAATTGCTGCGCTGGCTGGGGCGTCCGGGACATACTTTCAAGTTGTTCGACGCGCCGACGGCAAGCACGAGTCTCAGCTGATTGTA
Organism: Phytopythium oedochilum; assembly: GCA_023338025.1. Lineage (NCBI taxonomy): Eukaryota > Oomycota > Peronosporomycetes > Pythiales > Pythiaceae > Phytopythium > Phytopythium oedochilum. Next base: position 9,888 of record JAADXX010000654.1, read on the forward strand.
CAAGACAACCGGTATCACTGCGATCACATCGACTGCGGCGGGGACGTTTCCCGCCCCAGTGTCGCTGGCGCGGTCACGAGTGTGGAAGTTGACAAGTCCCAGCCCAATATCGACCTGCTTGTGATCATGGACGGCGCGATCGTGTCCTCGCGCAAGCTGCATGTCGAAAACGGTGATGTGAGCATATCCAACGGATCCTTGCTTGTGGACTCGCTGCAACAACCGTTGCAGCAGCAGGAAGTCGGAGCACAGCAAGTCTCGCTGTTGTCACCAAGCTTTTCTGTGCGAGCGCAAGACGTGGTTATCTCGGACAAATCCGGCATCATCCTGCCTACTGCGTACTTGGACATGAAGGCGCGGTCAGTGTCGATGGACGCGTCGACGATTCTTCGATTCGAACTGAGCTGTCACATTAAAGTGGAGCAGTTCATGCACTTGGACGCCAACATTTCCAGCGCACTTGACATATCCGAGGAGATCACGGCGGTCGGCATGAGCAAGTTCTTGGCGTTGGAGAGCAAAGGCGAGGTGATCCTCAGCGGCAACACCGTCGTCGGCGGACTGTTCGTCTCGTCAGAGCAATCGGTCACCGTCAGCGGCAAGATTGACGCCCGCAACAGCGCGTCGATCAAGTCGACTTTCCGCCGCTGCAAGCAACAAGATTGGAAGCGACTGAGCTACGACCCACTTGCAGTTGCCGTTGCCAACTTCACGATCCTCTTGCATGCTCGGGATTCGATCAACATCGGGCAAGCTGCTTCACCGCAGCAGCTCCACCAGTCCTTGACAACGCAGCCAGCTACGCTCCCGCTACCCAATGAGCGACCAGCTTTGTTGCATGGTGGAGCAGTCCTGCTATGCGCAACCGATGTTATCCACATTTCCAAACTGTCGACGGTGTCATCGAATGGGAAAGGCGAGCTAGCGAACCAAGGGCCCGGTAGTGGCTCGTGCGTCGGTTCCATCGGTGGCGGCGCGGGCTACGGTGGTCGAGGAGCTGATTCGAGCAGCGTCAACCCCAAGGGGGACTACGCCTCCGGCGGGTTATCGTATGGCACCCGCGCCGGCGTGGGCATGCTCGGTTCTGGGGGCGGATGCGTCAGTGGCGGCAATGGCGGCGGCGTCGTGATGCTCGGTGCAACGGGGTTGATTCTGAATGGTGAGGTTCACTGTAATGGAGATGGCGGGACGAATGGTGCCGGCGGAGGCTCAGGCGGATTCCTCGGGCTCTCGATCTCCCAATATCTTCGTGGAGACGGCCGTATTAGTGCCGTTGGTGGCGGCTCAGAGTGCACAGAAGCAGTGGTGACGATCATTACCCAAACGCAAGCCGCAACAACGCTTCAGGAGCAAGTGCAGGTCTCTCCTCGAGCTTTTCAGGCGATTGCGAGCGTTCAACCCCGGCTGTGTGGTGGTGGCGGTGGCGGCGGTCGTCTGCAACTTGTGGGCTGCGAGCTCAGTGATTTCGACGAGTGCACGCGCGGGTTTGAAGGCAATTACACGGTCGCGGGTGGAGCGACTTCGGTCGGGATTACCGAGTCTGACGACGACGGCATCGCGGCTGGCGACTCGAGTCCTGCATCTGTAGTCCCCGCCGCATCCAGTGGCACCTTCTTCGGCTTCCCGTGTCCTCCTGGCTCCGGCGGACTGTTTTGCCGCATCTGCCCGGCGGGCACGTTTAAGAGTGAGAGCAACAGCGAAGAGTGCCTTGCGTGCTCGAACGCTCCGACCAATGCGCATTACGTCGCCGTTGGCTCCACGAGCGCAGACTGTGACTGGACGTGCGATCCCGGGTACTCTGGATACTACTGCGTGTCTCCTCTGCAGCAACTACTGGAGGCCTGCGGCGGCGAGTTTGGCTTCGCGCTTGTGCTACTGAGCATCATGACGTTCTTTATCTTGGTCGGGTACGCGTGCCGCACTCGCAAGGAGTCGTCGTACACGGTGCGCGTGTCCAAGGGCGAGCGTCAGCACTTGCTGTCATCGGCGGTGTCGCAGCGCAGCCGCTTCCGTTGGCTCTTTCGGTGCTTCTTCTGGACACGTGTGCGCTATCCGAAGCTTCTCGAGCGCGACTTGGAGGAACACATGGCACGTCTGTACTTGGCTGGCACGAACGACAGTGACTCCCCGCTGCGACTGCGCACGACGGTCCCGCCTTCACTCAAGCAGGTGCTTTACGACGACGAATTTCGGGACCTGGCGGAGGAGATCAACGCTGCGATGGCTTGGGGATCCGGCGGTTCGTGCTCAAGCGGCGGCCAGTTCTTTCGCGCAGTGATTTCTTTGCTCTGCTACCCGTTGACGTCGCACGTGACGCTGCTGCTGCGCCACCTGCGCGTGAACGCGCTCAAGCGGCTGGTCGCCAAGTACAACCACGCGTGCATGAAGGGTCCTCGCGCGCGTTGGCTGCTCAATGCCGTCAAACTCGGCTACTGCGCCGACTACTCGCTTGTCTACCTCGAGCTGCTGCACAAGGAGAGCTTGCAGTCGGTGTGCGTCCCAACGACCAAGATCGGCAAGCCGTCGCTCCCGACCGTGCTGCTCTTTGCCGGCACAGGCACGTACTTCTCGCCCTTTTACCTAGATCCGAACGATCTCCTGGTGCGAGCGATCCCGCAGTGCCCGGAGCTGACCGCCTTCATCGACGAGCCGTGGGTCGAGTTTGTCGCTGAACTAAACGAATTGCTGCGCACCGTGCATCGCGACGAGCTGATTGAGTCGCTCGTGCCTGTCGCGCACTATTTGGAGCGCAAGATGACTGCGTCCCCGGGGAAGCTGGGCGGTCTGCGCATCTACCTCGGACGCTTCTACGTGCAGGACGAGTTCGAAGTCGGTGAAGAGTTCAAGCTGGGGATCTTCTTGACGACTGCGAACGAAGAATCGGCGATGATGACAGGGATGACCACGGCGTTCAGTTCGAGTCAGCCTGTCAGCGGACGTCGCGCGTCAGGTCGGCTCCTTGCAAAGGATTCCAGTCTCGGATCAGGGTATTATGCTGGGCGAGACCCGTACGCAGGAGGCCCTGGCCTCTCATCGTCGCTCGACATGGACCTCGGCTACAAGAATGGAGGCAATGGCGGAGGTGCCAACAGCTTCGGTGCGATGGACTCGCTGTCGTACGACACGTCGCTGTGGAATCATGGCGCGCCTCGCCTTGGGCGACGTGGCTCTAACAGCAATGTCCTAGCGACAGCAGGAGGCGCGACAAGTGCTGGGACGAAGCCAGGTACTAACACTGCTGCCATGGCGTTCAGCCGCATCCGAGAGGAAGCGCTGCGTGTACGAACGTCGACGTCTGGGTCGATGGATATTACGGGCAACTCGCGTCTGTCGGCGCTCGGAGACAGCCCCGGACTGCTGTTCACTGGCGGAGGGAAGCCGAAGAAGGAGAAGGCGCGACCACGTAGACGGCGGACGTTCTATGAGGGTTGGCAGGGACCGGTGGATGCCTCGCTTCCTGTTCCTGGAGTGTTGATCAGTGCCGACGAGCTCGAAGACCGGCTTGCAGACCGATCCAAGGGCGCCGCCGTGTCGTCATTCCTGCGATACCACTTGCTGCCTCGCAATGTGCCGCGCAGCAGCTCGCTGAACCTGCTGTGGATGCTCAGCATCTCGCTGCTTTCGCTGCTCATGGTGGACTTGGCGATCACGTTCGCCATGGTGGTGAACCTCAAGTGCGTCACGGACGGCGAGGTGGACCAGAACTGCAGCGCGACCATCCTGATCCCTGTGCTGCTTGTGCCGCCGCTCGCGCTCGTGCTGTCCCCCATCATGGGCATCGTGTCGCTCGCGCTATCGTCGTCGACGTTTACGCGGCGGTACTCGGTCTGGAACGCGCTGTCAATGGTGAGCGTTGGCATCGCCATCGTCGCGTGCATGGCTCGCTCGAGCCGGTTGCTCGCGCCTTGGTTCGCCGGCCCGCTGCCGTTACTGCCAGTCATCGCGCTCGGCGTGAAGGCCGGCCAGGCGTACCTCATCGAGCGCTACATTGCCTTCCAGGAGACTCACCGCCGCCGTCGTGGCTGGCGGGGACTCATGAAGCGGCGTCTCTCGGACGCCAGCATCCCGCCCGAGTCCCCTTAGTACGTACAACCGTTGTCTGTGGTCTTGACCGGTCCTGCGCTAACGCTTTCGTCTGTCCATTGCGATCTCCACGAACAACAACAGCGCGTCGCCAACGACCGCGCCTCCGTTTGAAATGACCAGCCCAACGCTCGAGTAGCAGCGAGGGACGTATAAATTGTCCAAGTCGAACATCACGAACGAGCAGGCGCGACTGCGCCTTGCCGCCTGATGCGCGAGCGGAGCGCAGCGTCCAGCAGCGACCTTCGCAAGGGGATTGACGCGGGACACGTTGTTGCTCACACACATGCGGAAGGGGGTCAAGCTCGTACGTATAGTGCGGCGCGTTTGAAATGACACTGTTCGTTATTATCCCGTTACTAGTGAGCGACGAGCAGTCGGACGCCCGAGCAGCTCTGCCGGCCCGCACTTTGGAGCCGCTCTCCCCTGCGTCGATGCAGCTCTTCGACGACTTGAACAGGTTTGATGGCGGCGCTTCCTGCATCCTGACACCGAGGACCACGTCCCGAGAGACGTCGCCAGCTCCACCGGACCCGACCTAGCTATCCACTCAATCGGCAAGCTAAAGCAGCGCGTTCGTGCCAGCAAACGGGTCTCTAGACGTCGGTGAACACCCGCGAGCGACCTCAAGGCCAACCTTAGACGCTTGAGCAAGAGCTGGCGCAGCTACAGCAGTGCAAGGAGATACCGCCACCGAGGCTCAAGGTTCGCCAAGAGTTGTGGAAGTCGTTGACACATGAGTATGGGTCCTGCTGGGCGTGATCGCGCGCGCATCACGTTCAGCGAGGTCGACGTGAAGGTGTTTGACACGCTGGTCGGCGATCTCGAAACGCTGTACGGGCCTCGCGGGGTTACCGGAGGCAAATTACCAGTCCATCCAGCACCGCGACGGCTTCGGTACCGGCAGCATGGACCTGCTGAACGTGGCGGATACTCCTGTCAACGCCGCAGGCGGCATCAGTACCAGCCGCGGGCAGCTTGTTGAGAGCAGGAGAGAGTGCCAACGGAGAGAGGAGCATCTCGGTTGCGGACATACTTTTCAGGAATTATAATAGAGGCGACACTAGCAGCGGAGATGCAGCAAGCGGCCGAAACACTCGCGCTGCTTTCAATAATCCAGTCGCTTGGTTGCATGTCCGTGCCTCCGGACACATCGCCCGGCAGCGGTGGCAACAGCAATCGCTCATCCGCTCGTTGACTGCCAGAGCTTCCGGAGCGAGAGCTTGGGCGAGCCGCAGCATCAGCACGAATTCAGGAGCCGGAGCAGCCGCACTGGTGTCGGTACCACCTTCGGCTTTGCACCAATTGGACCGGACCTCCCCTGCGGAGCGTCTGGTCGCTCGCCACCACCGCCAATCATTCTGAACCTGGCGTCTGGAGTCCGGAACACTTCCAGCGATCAGCAGATACGGTGCATGGCGTGCGTTGGCGACTGCAAGATGATGACGATGATGATGATCAGGAGGGGGGGCTTATTCAAGTTGGAGAGCTCCTGGGTACGTGGCAACTGCAAGATACACTGCGGTCGAGAGACCCAAGAGGCCCCAGTCTTATATGCATGTAAGACAACCGCACACGGGTGCAGAGCATTGGCAGAGTCTAAACATGAGACAGAGATGTTGAAGTTGCTGTAGGCGCAAGTGCAACGCCGAACACTTGAACTTGCGCGCCGCGCAGCAAAGACACTCGGCGGAAGCGCTCGCCCCAAGCAGCACGCACGACCCTTGGAAGGCGCAATCCGAAGCAAAGACCAGTGGCAGCAGCTAGCTGAAAGCCTCGGCGGGATACAGTAACTAATGTATGTGCTTATGAGCATTCGTGCGTGGCAAGATGCAGTGTGAGCGCGCCGTCTCGAACGGTTTCGGAGAGAACGGCGACGCACATTTTTCAGACTGAATCTGACACTTGAGACGGCCGGCCGGCTTGTCTTCAAAGGCAGGCGGCGCCATCCCCATGCGGCTTCTTACACGCCCAAGCGATACGAAGCGCAAGCTCGAAGAACGCCAAAGATGGCGGACAATGAGCGAGGGCGAGCTGAAGGCGCGTGTTGCGCATCGTGGTATGATTGCCCAAGCAGCAAGGGATTGTGGACGGCATCTCAGTGCGAATGCAGCATTTAGCCAATAATCCACTGATTCAGATACAATGACAGGTTTTGCTAAACGACATCTGAGCGAATTTCGCGCCACATTTTTGCCAATAATCCACTGATTCGGAAATAATGGGATTCTCGCCATCTGTTTAGCGTTGCAAAGACAGCGCAACGTCGGGTTTACCGTACAATTCCGAATCGGATTTTGGCATCCACGCCGGTTCTTACCTCGCTCAGGTTGCGGTTCGGCGCCTGCAAATGCAAATTGCAATGCGGCCAAAGCTTCCACGCAGTACAGCGCCATGCTGCCCTCCTGATGTCTACAATGGGGCAAAGGGAGTGTATCTGCGTCGGCGTCCAGGCGTTCGGATTCATTGCCGCAAATGCCCCGTTTAGCTCCTCGGGTCCTATGATGATGACTCTAGGCAAATCATTGAACTGAAGTCGATTTTAGGATACTCGTAGATGGGCGTGACGTTGAATCAACGTGCAGTATTTAGTACGCCCAAGTGAATCCATGTGACTATTCACTGGTATTCGTGGAATTACACTGGCGA
>JAADXX010000655.1:0-16457 GCA_023338025.1 Phytopythium oedochilum
CTCTGGACGGTCCTGACTCGCCGTGTGCTGCGGCAAATCTTCGAGTTCACGGCCAACGGGCGTCGCTGACCATCAGCGCCGGCCCCGAGTTCACCTACTGCTGCAACTGGCACGACGCGGTGCGCGCTGTCGGCCGTCGCAGGGACTCTTGGAGGCGCCATTACTGTCGAACTGACGACGCGCCGTGCTCCGCGTGAACTGGCGCAGTGCTACAGCACGTGCGGCATGAAGAAGGCCAAGTGCGAGAGCCGGCTGGAGAAGTGCATGAAGGAAAAGTACGCCGCCAAGCTCTTCTCCTTTGGCGTCAAGGTGAACTGCTTCAAATCCAGGAAGAATTCCAGGAAAATCCAGTTCGTGCTCGTCACCTTGGTGTGTGCATCTCGGACTGGCCGCAGCTCACGATGAAGAGCGTGTACAACCGTGAACAGTGTTGTTTTGGCAATGTCGTCGAGGGATGGTGGGGCAATGGCCTCCGGGATTTTGGTCACTGGAGCTTGGAGAGGAGCCGCTCCTCTCTATGCAGCTCCGTAGCTATATCCTTCCAGTATCCTTGGTGATGGCCATCAATAGCGAGCACAAGACAAACAGCGCGTCCTGGCAGTGGTGCAGCACGTGGTCGCGCGTGTGACACAGCACCGAGAGCGGTGCCAGAGGCTATCCTATATGGATATGAGAGGACGGGCGCGGTCGTGTGTGTTGGGGGGTTCAATCCAAGAGCGACGCAATGATGTCTGTTTCTCTGTTTCAGTTCAACCATCGTTCTTCATCGCACGGTGCTGAGGCTGAAGGCGCGACCTCGCTATTTGTTAATTAAGCGCGTCTCAAAGGTTGTGAAACGCGAGCTGAACATGGCGTGCTTCAACCTCTCCAGTTGTGATTACACGACATGCTCTGACAGACCTAGCTTGCCTACATGCTCCTTCGATGCGATGCTACGGCTGAGCTGTCGATTGATCGCCAGACAGAATGCAACGAGTATCAACACAGTGCTGGCCCTTGGGGTCAATTGATCCCCTTGGGCCGGAGCTACGCTCCAATTTATTGACTTGGCTGTCACATGGAACACGAATTTAATGGCTCCCCCGGAAGGAGCCTAGTTGCGTTGGCGTGGTGATGCTCGGAGGCTGGAAGTCGGTCGCGGCTTCTCGCACGCTCGCTGTTCACCGTCGTCGTAGATGCCGGGCTAGATGTCCAGTGAAGAGCTGATCACGACCAATGTGGCTTGTGCCATCGATCGCTGGATGATCGGGCCTTGATCCTGGAGTTGGCGAAGCACTCGAACGCCGCCAGTTCTCACGATCGCGGGTCGGATGGATGGCTCATAGGCGAGTCCGCACAGCGTCTCGATAACCATCCGAGTGCTGAGGTCGTCGTCGGGTGCGCTTGAATTACTTGTAATAGTCGTATCTGGTGAAATTGTAGATGGGTTAGTAGTAGAGGTGAGAGGTTCTAGGAGGCCAACCAGAATCAGGATGTTGTCCTCGTTCTCGGCGATTGCTGCGCGGCCGTCGGAATGTGCGACGAGCCCACGAACGATAGCGAGCGATGTCAGTCGGAGCGTGTCTTGACTTGCTCGTGCCAGCGTTATGAAGAATCTTGATCCTTCGACGACGATCAGCATTTTGCGGTAAACGTCTTCAGGAACGTAGTGAAGCAGCACTTGAGCGATCAGCATCTTGAGATCAGCGCTCATGGTGGCGTGGATGCAATCAAGAAGTCGAGAAATGCCGTCGCACCAAGCAATCACGAAGCGTCCGTCTCGATGCTGGGACAGCTCGCTAAGGTTGCGAATTGTGGCAACCACAAGCTCGTTGACTTGCAGCGATCTAATGGTTGCCAACTTGAGCAGACGGATCAAATACTCAGCCGGACACTCGCCAATCACTTGTGGAATAGCTGCGCGTAATTCGAGAGTCTCGACCGAGACAAGCTTGAAAGAGTGCTTCTTCATCAGGATCCCAAAAATGAGTACGAACGCTGGTCGGCTTCCAACAAGACCCCGTAGCATGTCGAATACATTCTCCAGTAGACTCACTGCCGCCTCTTTCTTGATGAACCCGAACCGGTCGAGAAGCGACGCCAACAGGTCGACGAGCCACTCCACAATGCTCGATTGCTGAAGTTCGTCCAGATCCTCTTCGCTGTTGAGATAGTGAGGAAGAATGTTGGCCACCGTCTTGAGTTCGAAGGCCAATAGGCCATCACGGCTACGCAGAGTATTGCTGATTGAGTCTACGAGCGGCTTCAACGCGATGCGCAACTTGAAGAAATGTGCGTTCGCCCCAATTGACGACAGATGGTAGAGCGCCTCCGCCACTCGGGTTCGAAGCGAGGTGTTCTCTCCGTCGACAAGGAATTGCAACATCGGTTCCCCGACGTGGAGCGTGATCGCCTTCGCAACGTTATCACTCCGAACGGAATGACACAGAGCGCTCAGCACTTGAACCACCGGTGCAGCGCGTCGATCGCAAGCTTTGGACAGGATATTCCCAGCAGCGACGACGAAATCGTTGGTGAGCTGGGTGATCACACTGTCGGCGCGCGTCCTTGTTTAACGATTAGTCGCTTGCATCAGCGTCGATAGGGCGTTCCCTGCGAGCTCTCGTGCCTCGTTGTCAACGACACAGAGTGGGCACACAACTACCCTCGAGAGCAGCTTGATACCTTCACACTTGACAATGTCGACGGCATAACGGCTGATGGAGGCCAGGTTGTGCACTATAGCGACTCCCAACGAGACACAATCGCGAGCTTCATGGTCGCTGGAGACTTCCGACAGATCCATCAATGTGTTGACCAGGTTGATGAGTTGGTAAATGTCGCGGAACGTGAATAAAGGCTGAGTCGGCGCGTAGTAGAAGTGCAGATGCCAGTGAGACGACAGGTTTCCCAACACCACGAGCTTGAGTTTCACGATTGACAAAGCTTTGACTTCAAAAACGCCGAGGTCCATCGAACAGTGATCGATGGCGAGTAGTGCAGGACTTGACATCCAGTAGAGTTTGAAGATCCTCAGCGCGTTCGCCTCATCCTGCGACGACACTTCGATCTCGTTCAAAAGTAACAGCTGATCCATTTCGGGACCGGGAGCTTCGTCATCCGAGCTGAAAGCGCTGCTGTCGAAGTCCATAGACGACACTTGATCCGTATCCGCTCGACTGCTTATGTCGCTGTCTCGATCGTCGCCTTCGTCTGACTGGTAGTCTTCGACGTCGCTAGACTGCTCTTCAAGTAGTCTTGGACTCGTCGAGAGTGACCCACGGCGAGGTGCACCGACTGACAACGTCGGATCAAAGTAATGCACGCGCATCCTGGAAGTTGGTGCAGCAGCAGCGGGAGACCGAGTAGAGATTGTGTCGTGTTGTCGTGCTGAATCAAATCGCAGAATAACGAGAAGAGATCGCGCGGACAGCGCTCGGCAACGAGTAGCGAGCGAGGACGGCGGAAAGAGGCTGAGGAGTCCATGCCGCTAGTCGCCTGTCCGCCACCAAACGTTGCTCGCACAGGACAGAGAGCCATGGACGTCCTCGATGCCTCTTACTTGAGCGCGGTGGCCACCAGTGAAGCCGCGAGAGTTCATGAACGGCGAATGGCTGTCTTGCCCAACGGCAGCACGTGAGCTGGGATGATGACGACGTCGTGTGGCATGTCGGAAAGCACGTCAAACTCCCAATTTGTCACTCCCTGATCCTCAGCAGCAGCCTTGAGACGCATTCCCTGGTCGCACATCCGGTCAATGGCTCCGAATCGCACGAGCGTCGGAAGTAGACGAGCGAGATCCCAGTTGTGAGGGGGAAGTTGTTGACGCTCTTCTTCAGCATCAAAATTCACCAAGAGTGCGTTGCTCACTGTGCTGACGAACCGCACCGGCAGCACGCAGTGTGGTGTCTCGCCGTCTAGACCGACGCGCACGGATACTTCGCCTGCGTGCATCCTTCCCGCTAGCTTTGGTCATTGGAGTCGACTTCGCAAGCAAGTGATAATGCCGGTAATAATTTATTTGCCTGTGCAGTCAGTTGATGGGCACTCTCGACAGTCGCACGTCCATTCTCTATCTGGATGGCGCCGCGGGACACTCGTCGTCCTCCTTGATGGCGTCCAACGGGTTCCAGGACGCGCGCTGGCGCTGCGTCATGTCGCGCGAGAAGGGCACGCGCTTACCGGAGACGCACACCTTGGCGCAGCCGACGTACTCGCTCGGGATGGACACTAGCTCGACGACGCACTGGTCGACGCACGTGCACTTGGGTCCCTTGCCGAGGAGCTTGCGCCACAGGCTGCGCTTGGGCTCGTTGGTCGGTGACGCGGGCGACGGATCGACGCCGCTGGCGGCGCGCTTGGCGCTCTGCATGTCGCTCTTGCGGCCGCGGCGCCGGTTCTCCTCGAACTCTCGCGCGCCACAGCTGCAGACGACGACGGTCTTGGGCTTGTTCTGCTTGGCTCGCTCGCCCTTGAGCTCCTGCGCCGCCACGACGGCGTTCACTTGGCTCATTACGGGAGCGAGCATCATTGCTGTAGGGTGGGTGAAGGCGGGGCTCGCTGTGCTTGTTGGCGGAGGAATTGGAAAGTGACCGAGGTTCAACCGCCGCCGGCCGAGACATGGACGGCGATGGCTGCATCGGTGTCGGTGGGTGCACAGCTACCACCGCTGTACACTCGCGCATGCATTCCCTCTCCACGTCGTTGCGACTGTCGCCAGCCAGTGGCAACGCAACACGCGAGAGGAAGAGGAGGAGGAGCGTAGTCTTTGCGCGAACACCGTCCGCCCGCCCCAACATGTTGGCAATTGTATGCTGTTGCGGTTGTGCTGCCTACCGTAGACAAGGCGAACTACACTCATCTCGGCGCGGTACCTCGCCGGGAATGCTTGTCACCCAATGGAATGACTTTCGCAGACTGAACCTGAAGTGGACGGCTGTGATTGGGCGAAATGAAGCGTGAGACAGTGTCATTGGGTGAAAATTTGCGCCGCACGGAATGTTCGCTCCGGCGAGTCTTTGTGTAGGTTGGCTGAATCTCCAGACGCCATGACGCGTGGAAGTTCTGCTGTGCTATGTCATAGTATAGCAGGCAGCGGCTTGGGCGAATTCAGTAGATTCCACCTGGGATTCGAGATGCGCATGGGTGCGACCCGACGACTGCATGTTGGTGTCGTTGTCAGCACGCCGGTCTGTTCGTGGCTCGTTCAGTGCCGTACACCCGTACACTCGACGTGAAGCGTGATGCCACGCTGCGGACTGCCACAGGATGTGTGTGTTTCCAACGCCGGACAAAAGATCCAGCGGTGGCATGTACACCAATCCTTGCACCGGCAAACGAAGGGGATTTGCGCATCGGCATCCGCCTCCATGGGCAGATCTGTGCATAGACCGCTGGTGGTTGAATCCCCAACTGCAAGTCTGAGGTGAGCGTCTCCGCCAGTCGCATGTGTGGTGGTAAAGAAGGCAGTGATCCGACCTGAGCCAGACAAACGACATGCGTCGCTTCTGTAACGAAAACACACATCATGGTGAGGTGTTGAAAGGCGTCTGACACCGGCTTCTTTGCGACCGAAGCTTTGGCCACGTCGCAGGCCAGTCATCGCCAACTGCTGGCCAGCTCATCAAAGTCGTCAGTCTCGGGGGGAAGGAAGCCGCTGATGCAGGCCGCCCAAGCAGCGCGAGCCCAGAACGGCCCTTACCACACCCACATCCAAGATGAAAGCGCCTCGAGCTGAACGCGTGCGCTCAGCGCCATGAGTGGCGCGCACTTGCTCCGAGACTCGGCGACAACAGAGACAGATGCTGCTGGCCACGTATAGCAGGCGAGGCACGCTCGCCTTCTTCCGTGTTGTCGCTGAGACCATCGACAGGCTCGGCCAGTTCATCGCCACTCCGAGGCATGCGCATTTCGTGGCTCGGCGACGTCGTGAGCTTGCTTTAAGGATCACGAGGCGACCATCTGAGTGGAGAAGAAGGACGTCAGCGACCTTGCAGCCTGAAGGAGTCAAGTACAATTGAGACGCACTTGGCGACTGCGGACAGTCAAGTACCCCGGAGTTATCTTCAAAAGGTAACCACTCTGACAACCTCCTAAACAGAATATTTGGAGACTTTCAAAGAGAATGAACTCATTAAACAGCATCAATGGTGCGGGGTTTTCAAACAAGTTTACTCAAGTTTCAAAGTTACGCACCAAAGTTACAAAGGCTGTTGGAGAGTTTGTTCTCTTGAACAGTTTTTCCTGTGCAACAGACTATCTAACAAGGTTATTGTATAATATAACCAATCCCCCCTCAAAACGCGGCGACAATCATCCTCACAGGTTAACGTTCTCTTACAACACCTCTGCTACAGTGCCGAAGGACGAAGAAGGGCGGAAGAGAAGAACCGCCGCTGTCTATTCACATACATCGCTATCCAGCCAGCGTCCATAGTAAAAAGCCCAGAGAAGAAGAAGAGAGAAGCCGGAAACGAGCAGCATGTCGACGCAGGTGGCGCTCAAGATCAGCTACAGCGGCGACATCCACCGCGCGCGCGTGGACCTGCGCGCGTTCGCGTTCTCGGACTTAACGCAGCTGATGCTGTCGACGTTTCGCCTGGCGCCGGGCTCGTTCGCGATCCAGTACGTGGACCCGGAGGGCGACCGCGTGAACGTGGCGTCGGACGCCGACTTTGCCGAGGCCTGCCGCGTGTTCCTCGGCGCCGCGGGCCCCGGGGACGCGGCGGCCCGGACGCTCAAGTTCGCGGCCGTCTCGCGCCGCCAGGCCGAGTTCCAGGAGAGCGTGGCCGACCCGCTCGTGAGCTCGATCGAGCAGCTGATCGCGGCGCTCCAGGCGACGGTCGACAAGGTCAAGAGTGACGGCGCGGGCATCGCGCAGGACGTGCACGCGGCCGTCGCGGACGCCTCCAGGTCGATCCACGACCTGCCGGTGGGCCAGGTGGCGCGCGACGCGGCGGACGGCGTCAAGACGGCCTCGACCGGCTTCTCGTCCTTTGCCAGCGGACTCGTGGGCGAGATCAAGCGCTTCATCCCCGAGAAGAAGCCGGCCGCGGCTGCTTCCGAGGCGCCCGCGGATGCTCCAGCCGCCCCTGTGGCGGCCTCGGAGCCCGAGGTGGCGGTTCCCGCCCCTGTGGCGGCGCCGGTTGTCGAGGAGCCGGCGCCGGCGCAAGCTGCGCCGGTGGTTGAGGAGGCGGCGCCGGTCGTTGAGGAGCCGGCGGCCGCTCCGGCGCCGGACGCCGCGGCCGTGGCGTTCTCAGAGGCCGAAGTCAAGTGGGCGGAGGAGCTGTCGGTCGTGCGCAACATTATGCCGGAAGTGGACGTGGCGCGCCTGATCGCCATGCTGGAGCAGAGCGACGGCAACATCAACGTGGTCATGAACGTGCTCATGGAGGAGTAGGTAGGTCGCCCGGAAGGCGCTTACGACGTCAGGAGGACGGCAATGAACGAATGAGGGAGGAGCGTGCTCGGGATCTCGACACGCAGCGCGAAGGGAGAGCGCTGACGTACCGAGCGAACCCCCATCCAGAGACAATCAAGACACCTGTGTGATGTATGCCCCACACTGCCTCGCATGTCCTTGTCATGTCCCTCCAAATACTTCAAGAAAAGCTCTATCCGACGCGCCCGCCTCCGAGCGTTCAATACCTCCCAGAGGCCTTCTTACCATGCGCGCGCGCGCTGCCATTGCCGCTCGTGGCGCTCCCTCGATGGTGCTTGTGCTGCTGGAACTGCTGCTGCTGCTGCTGGTAGCGGGCGGCAGGCGGCGTGGTGGCGACGAGGCGGCCGCGGCCGGTCGCGGCGAGCGCGGCGCGAGGGTCCACCGGCTCCTTGGCGAGCTCCTCGAGGCGCACCTTTACCATCCAGAGCAGCATGCCGCTCACCCCGACGAGCGTCATGCTGAGCAGGAAGGTGATGGCGCTGATGGCGACCGAGCCGTTGGTCTGCCCGCTCTGTCCGCTCATGAAGAAGCCCATGAGCACGGGGATGAAGATCTCGCCCATGCCGCAGCCGAAGACGATCAGCGACGACACGCGGCGGATCAGCAGCTCGTTGATGACGCGCGTGAGGCAGTGGATGCTGAGCGTGAAGAGCGGCGCGAGCGCGACGGCGAAGAACACGGTGCAGACGGCGAAGACGGCGACGCCAGTGTCGGCGCCGAACAGGATGCCGAACGAGCTCACGAACGTGACGACCGAGAGGAAGAAGATCGAGTACAGGTTGAGCGCGTGGAACATGAACTTGGAGAAGAAGGCGTACGAGGCCGTGAGCGCGCCGTAGAAGAGCGCCATGAGCATGCACTGCCAGACGGCGCGGTCCGCCACGGACTGCGGCTGCTCGAACGACGAGCCGCTCGAGTCGAGCATCTTGGCCTGCTCCTGCACCGACAGCACGTGGCCAATGTAGTCGTAGAAGAAGGCCGCGAGCCCGAGCTGCACGCCGAAGAGCACGGTCGCGAAGATCGTGACGAGCAGGATTATGAAGTTGTTCTGCGCGTCGTACGTGTCCGGGTTGCAGTTGGCCGAGTGGCCAATGTGCTTCACGTGCAGGAACACGCCACCGACGATCGGGCTCGGCACCGTCGGCACGCGGCGCGTCGGGTCCTCGAACGCCAGCAGCGACTGGCGCTCGTCGCGGCCGTAGTAGCTCTGCGGACAGGGCAGCGACGCGACCATGAGGAGCGGGACGACCGTCGCGCCCGCCAGCGCGATGAAGACCCAGCCGAAGTCCCAGCCGAGCGCCATGAGGCACATGGCGCTCACGGCGCCGATGAACGTGCCGAGGCCGTAGTGCAGGTTCATGGACGTCACGAGGCTGCGTCCGCGCTCGATCTTGTCGCCGGCGATCCAGAGACAGCAGCGGTTCAATCTGCACCATCGACACGCACGTGAGAGGTTAATGACGAGCGCCTAGGCTACAGCAGCAGCAGCAGCAGCAGCAGCAGCAGAAGCAGAAGCAGAAGCAACAAGGAGGAGGAGCGGACGTACGAGATGTTGAGCAGCGCGGTCCAGACCCCCTTGGCGATGAAATAGATGCCGACGCCGAGGTTGCCGGTGGCGGCGGCGATGGGCGCGAGGCAGGTGTACCAGCCGCCGCTGCAGAGCAGCAGCGCGACGATGAGCTGCTTGACGAAGCTGCGCTCGATGGCGACGCGCAGCACGAGCTCGCTCATGAAGGACGTGACGAGCGCCGCGCCGCCGTGGGCCGCGAAGATGGGGCCGAAGCCGTAGATCGGCGCATCCAGCTGCGACGTCTCGCGCGCCAGGGCCGAGAAGTACACGAGCGAGGGCCCGAGCGTCCCCATGAAGGCGCCCTGGACCACGTAGATGCAGCGGTAGGCCAGCAGCTGCACCCGGAACTCGTTCTCGTCGTCCAGCTCCTCGGCCGCCGGCACGCTCGCCACCGTGACCGCCACAGCGGCCGTGGAAGCTGCCGCGGCGCTCGCAAGGCCAGGCGTCGCGCGCAGGAGCGACGAGGACTCGCTCGGCCCGGAGAAGCGCTGGTACTGCGCGCTGCCGGCGAACGCGCGCGACTCGCCGTAGTAGCTGCTTGCGGCGGCGTTGCCGGCGCGCCGGTGCGGCTGCCGAGCGCGCCCGCCCGCCGCGGACGTCGACGCGAACTGCTGCGGCATTCCGCGCGCTCTCGGGCGCTCAGGGGCGGCGCAGGGGCGGCGCACGAGGCGGCAGATCCGTCCAAGGAATTGCTTGGCTTGGCTTTGGGAGTGCGTGTCGGAAGGAACACTTTCTGCCGCGCATTCTCATAGGCCGGAGTTGTCAAAGGATGATACAATCGGCTCAACCGTCGGGCTCGCGGCACACTCAGCATTATAGTCTCAGGAGGTATTCTTTGTGCTATAGGTTGTGCCGCCTTCTTGGCGACAGTAGTTGACATGATAAACGGCAGAGGATAAATAATAAATAATGGAAAGTTCTGAGTTTGAAACATCAGTTGTTAGTTCAAAATATTAGAGAGTTGCGTGGCAATGAAGAGGTATAACCCATATACCAATAAATAAAGAATCCTAGGATAAATAAATAAGTCAAATCATAAAATTAGGGTTTAAATCATCCTCCGTATTTTAATTAACATGTCTAATTTCATATTTTATCGTTGATCCAGTCATCGGTATTTACTATTTCAACTGGCAAGGTTGAACATTACGACAACTGCTCAATGTTCAACGCAAAGTCTGGCAAGCTGCAGCGGATCGCGTCGGGATGTTCACTGTCCAGGAAAGACGCAGACGGTCAACCTGGCTCTACTGTAATTACCCGGGATCCAAGATCACTCAAATGCGCAGAAACGCAAGCACATTTAGTCCTTGCAAAGACTCAACCTCACATCGCTTGGTAACAGGACGCGGCGATTCTAATTGCATGTCGGTTCGCCTCAAGCACCGAGGCCTTTGCTCGGCAGCTCGTTCTTCTACAGTGTAGTAGGAAAATGAACGAGAAGATGTTGTTTCCCGATTAGTGCAGCTTGCGTTCCCACTCATCGATTTACTCAGATGGAGCAACAGGTTTCGGCATCGGTGGAGCATGCTCTGTCGTCGACGAGTACTGTACGTGGGCTGGGCTCGACCAACCCAACCTGGTTTCGATGCAGCACTTTCTTCAAGGGTCGGGTCCGCCTTTTGTGTGACGTGCGCCATGTCTAAGAAATCAATCACCGAGAGCAGTAAATCTATGGTTTAATATATTAAACCACGTCTAAAACATTATATTAATTACACAATTATGAAATTGTTGGTTTGAACAATTAAACCCACTGGTTTTTACCCCCAAAAAGTGATGAATGGCGAGCGTCGGGGCCGACTTTTCCGTGATGCAGTCCCCCTTTTTCGCAAGACTGGCGCGACGCCAACGCACGCCGGACGCTTGCAGACCACCCAGCCAACGGACGCGCTGTCATTCTCCGCCATGGACGAACTCCTCATGAGCGAGCTGTCGGCGGACACGCTGGCGGCCCTGCAGGCACACCTGATGGCCACGCAGCCTATCGAGAAGGCCGAGGAGAGCGAGGTCTCGGAGGACTTTCGCCTCTCGCAATTGTGCGCCAGCCACCAGCATCGGTTTCCTCCTCGACTCGACGGCTAACCTCTGTACTCTTTGTCGACACGCAGCTGGTACGACGAGCGAACGGGCCGCGCGCTGGCGCAGGAGGCGATCGACCACAGCAGCGACGAGCTCCGCATCGCGTTCGTGAGCACGCCGGCGGCGTACCGCGACTTCCTCAAGATCCAGAAGGAGGTGGCGGGCGACGACGAGGAGAAGTGCCAGGCCATGGGAGCCAACGTGTACCTGTTCGAGTACGACCCGCGCTTCGGCGACAAGTACGGCGACCAGTTCGTCTTCTACGACTACAACGAGCCGACCAACATACCCGGCAAGTTCCACCACTTCTTCGACTACGTGCTTATGGAACCGCCCTATCTGGTGCGTTTGTCGTTTCAGCCTGCGTCTCCTTTGTGGTGCGAACACTGACCCTGACTATGCGTACCGTTCTCGTTCGCATAGAACCCCAACTGCATGGGCAAGTTCTCCGAAACGATGCGGTGGCTGGCGCGGGAAGTGCACAGCGAGCCCGGGAAGAAGGACGTCATCTTGAACCCTTCCACTTTCATCACCGGTGCGACACACAGAACCGTTCGTGGTTGCAAAGTAGCGATTCGGATCAGTGTTTTGACGGGTGTCGTGTTTGGCTTGAGCAGCGCGCGGGCTTCGCAAGGACATGCTGGGCGACCTGGGCTTCACGCCCACGGGTTTCTACCCAAGCTTCGAGTCGAAGCTGTCAAACCAGCTCCTGACCTACACCAACTACAAGTCGGAGCGCTTTGGCAAGTGCACCGAGGAGTTCGACGAGTAGGGAGCAGAAGTTTGTCAGCAACTTTGCCATTCGATCGCAACACGACGCTTCAACGGCGACGATAGCAACGACTGCGAATATATTAAGGCACAACGTTGCTGGAGTTGCCTTCTACACGCGTGAGTAAGCAAGCGAGAACTTGGTCATGTATGTCTTCTTCTTTCCCTCGGGCTTACCCGCCGGGGAAGCAGTAGAGCTGGTCGACGGCGTCGACTGGCGGCGAGTCAGGACATGGACGGCACCATCGACGGCAGCCAACATCTTCTGCTTCATTGTGGACGACTGGTCGCCCGTAGAGACCACGCAAACGGATGCGACGGAGGCAGTGGCGGGAGCGATGGCGTCCATGACGGGCGACTTGGAGAGGGAGTGGTGCGTTGAGTTTGGCCGAGGAGATTGGGTTGTGAGTCCTCGCTTACGCCCTGAAGGCTCCACAGACAACGCAATACTCGCGCTCAACCTCTTCGTTGCTGTGGATTTGCCGGGCACACACGTACTCCTCTAATCATCAGGCGTAGTGCTGTATCAAATGACACTCTTTAGGGAAATGTATGGCGTCGAAGTTGATGAGCACCCTGCAAGCAGGTGCTGCAGACCACTTGGAATTTGTATGATTGATGAGATGAAGTTGGAAGTGAGGAATGACACTTGGAAATTGTATGATTGATGAGACGAGCGAAGTGAGAGGCGACTGGCCAAACCGAATCATGTGGTGCAACAGCAAGATTTGTGAAGTTGGCAGCCGTGGAATTACGAGTTATATGAAGTTCTGCTGCTGGTGTCAGCGCGGCATATGCGGCTATCGGCCGTAAGCGTAGAGCCGCGACTCCAGCGAGATGTACGTCTTCTTCTTGCTGGGGTTCGTCTTCTCCTTGCGTGCGGGTTCGTCTTGAGACTGCACTGCTGCAGCATTGCTCTTGTTATCCGACGCTACTCGCGACGCGGTAGTGACTGGGATCGTCCGCTTGACGTGCAGCCCGAGGTCGGACGTGTTCCCTGGCATCCTTGCTCGGTCTTGACGGCACTCACAGAGTCTCGGACGATGCGATGCGAGCTGCGCAAATCGAATAATGACTCCCGAGTTGGATGTCCAAAAGACCTCAGAGCTCTGGCGGGGACACAAATTCCGACGGCGGCAGGATCGACTCGGCGACTTGGACTTCGTTCCGACACATGAGGATGCGACCAACACTCAGCGGGTATCTGCTTGATGACCAGCGTCGCTTCGTGTGTGTCTAATCCGTCTAATCATTGATTGGATGAGGTGGATGTAAACATGCCACTGTGCAGTACGTGATGTGCAATGTACTCGCCGTGAGACGTTCGAGTGCGTTGACTTTACACAGAATGTTCGCTTCCACGTTGAAGCGGTGGCTCGATTGCGATACACTCCTGGGCGACCGTCACTTGCATCCCAGTCGCGATGGCGTAACCTCTGGTTACAAAGTCCATGCTGATCAAGCAGCTCCCGAACTTCAGAATACCAAGGGCGAGCGGCATCATGTGTTTTGTGTGACTCCTGCACGCCTTGTGTACACACACAGGAGACTGCTGCAACCGTGACCCGCTTGGTCACGAATCTGCGATTGCTCAAGCGGAGGCCCATGCAGTTGTTGTACAGAGTATCCAGTATCCCGAGTCCTGCGCAGTCTCAACGAGCTAGCGCCATCAGCATGGATCAGTGTTGACTAGCCGAGGAGCCAACAATGCTTCTCGGTCTACCGCAACATCGGGGTGTCATCCACTCGCTTTCGAGGTTGCGGGTAATTCTCCAAGGCGGTGTGGACGAAAGATGCAAGACGACCAACTACATCGATGAGATGGATGAGTGGCCGATATCAGTCGACACAAGTTACACGTGAAAAGCCATGACTCAAGACATTGGCATGCTCCTCTTGGCCCACGAGGAGCATGCCAACGGCTACAGTAGGCTTGTTCAATGCGATTAGCGAGCTGACACAAGAAGGTCTCAAGCGTTTCGAACGGTGAGCGCTCGATGAAGTTGGGTTGGCTATGAAGTCCAGGAAGCAAGTAAGTCGAATGCATCAACGATGGGTGTCACGTTATTGTCTCGGCTCATTCGTTCAGCCGAGTGTATCTCTAGCGCTTTCGCTCTTGTCTCGCTCACTACTCGGGCTCATCAACGCATCCGTCCATGCGCAAGCGCCTCGTGCGAGTGCTTCACCTTTGACTTGCGCGGCGCGGACGCCTCGTCAGCACTCGGAGTCTTCCCGGCCGCGCCAGCCTTCTCGATCTTGGCACCAGCAGACTCACTAGTGCGACTCGTGGAGCGTCCGATGCGAAGGACATCGCGGATCTTGGACAGGGTGGGGAGCGTCGAGGTAGTCTCCATCGGGGCTGCTGTCGCTGGAGGTTGTTGCTTGTGTCCGGTAAATTGGGGAATGAGGAGTGGACGGAGCAATGCAAACCGTGGTGGGTGTAGCGCGCTCGGAGAGGAGAGCTCTCTCTCTCTCTCTACACACACACAATACGCTTAGCAACTGTTCTCTTGGGCACGTGGTATCCAAGTGCACAAGCAAAATCGCGTGGGACTTGGGTGTAATGCACAAGCAAAATCTTGTGTGCCTTGGCAGTGGTTCGGACCTTCATTCGTGACCATTGCAGCTCATCTCCTCGACGAGGATCTTCAACGACGGGACACGGCTGATACCGTGCATGACCATAAAGCGATGCACCGCAACAGCTCAGCCCCAGATCAAGGCTTGGTGCCAGGCACACCACATCGTAGCTCTGTGATGTAAAGCGTCTCGCATCGGCGTGTCACAAATGGGGATTCTCATTTGTATTCGATGGTGCGAGGAACGAAGCCACGCCCTGTTATATCGAAGCTCGGCCACACCCATGTCGCTCCCTTCTCGTTCTCAGTCCGCGAATCCTGAGCGAAGCCACGGCCCGCTACTCGTCGTCGGAATCGCCAAACGTCTCCGTGCTGGCCCCGAACCGCTCGGACGCGTAGTTGGTGTAGGTCAGGAACTGATTCGACAGCTTGGACTCGAACGTCGGCGAGAAGCCCGACGGCGTGAAGCCCAGATCCTCATAAATATTCTTCCGAAGCATCCGAGCTGTTCACCACGGCATCGTCAGT
Source organism: Phytopythium oedochilum (assembly GCA_023338025.1). NCBI lineage: Eukaryota > Oomycota > Peronosporomycetes > Pythiales > Pythiaceae > Phytopythium > Phytopythium oedochilum. The sequence continues at coordinate 14,951 of JAADXX010000655.1, forward strand.
CCCGCACGACCAAATCACTACCAACATCAAAGCGATCGCACCAGTGATGAACGTGCACGGGTTGAGGATCTTGTCCTTCTTGCCGGCCACTGCCTCCACGTCCTTGGCGAGCCACCGCATCGTCTCTGCGAACTTGCCCATGCAGTTGGGGTTCTATAGCGCCCGAAACAAGCAGTCAATGCCTCCGCCATCTGCAACCACCGTGTGAGACCAGTCGACGACGCACCAGGTACGGCGGGTCCACGAGAATGTAATCGAAGAAGCGGTGGAACTTGTCGGGCACGTTCGTCGGCTCGTTGTAGTCGTAGAAGACAAAGTGCTCGCCATACTTGTCCTCGAAGCGCCGGTCGAACTCGAACAGGTACACGTGCGCGCCGTCGATCGCCTTGCCATCCTCCTCGGCCTCCTTCTGGATCTTGAGGAAGTCGCGGTACGCCGCCGGCGTGCTCACGAACGCGATGCGCAGCTCCTTGCTGTGGTCGATCGCCTCCTGCGCCAGCGCGCGGCCCGTGCGATCGTCGTACCAGCTACACGCAGTCCAGGCAGACAGACAATGGCGTTAGCCGTGGCCGAGAGTTGGCGCTCGATCGACTGCCGCGCGTACAACTGCGAGAGGCGGAAGTCCTCCGAGACGCCGGCCTCCTCCTCCGCCTGCTGAGTCTGCAGGTGCGCGCGCAGCGCCGCCAGCGTCTCCGCCGACAGCTCGCTCGACAGCAGCGCGTCCATGATGGCTCGGCGTCGATTCGTCCGACGAACTCTTTCTTGCCAATCAACTGGGCAGGACCAGTACTTTTTACAAAGTCACCACATGATAGTGTTGACTTAGTAGTGCCATATATCCGTATTAGATGTAAAAGTGGATACCCAAAATCAGTAGTATCTGTACTTGGACTTTGTATTTAATACACATTTCAAGTATAAAAGATATCCCAAATCAGTAGTATCTGTACAAGGATTTTGTATTCAATACACATTTCAAGTAAAAGATATCCAAAGAGTACCCTTTCGTAATTATTTCTGCATACAATCTTCAAGTGAAAATATATCCAATCTCAGTGCCTATATCCGTAATTTCGTGCAAAAGTGAATACCCAAAATCAGTAGTACCAGAAAGTGGTACCCTTTCGTAATTATTTCTGGATACAAATCTCAAGTGAAACACATATCCTAAATCAGTGCTCCGAACCCTAACCTACCCCTAGATTAATCTTCTGACCTAGGGTTTAAGGACGGTACAACACCGAAACAAAAGTGGAGAGGCCACTGTTTTCATTCGACCATGGAGATTATAGACCCGTGGGTCGTTCCGAAATGCATTCACCTCCGATCGCCATACCTCGCCCTCGCGCCGCCGCTGCTGCTGCTCCCCGACGCCTACGCCGTCGAGCAGGCGCTTGGCTTCGGCGATTTCACGGTGCCCTGCGAGCCGTTCTCGTGCAAGTCGCCCGACCAGACGCCCGTCCCGAGAAAGTAGGCGCGCGTCCGAGTATCTATCGAATTGACAATC
>JAADXX010000656.1:0-16439 GCA_023338025.1 Phytopythium oedochilum
AGACGGCACCAAGGCGACGCCGAAGCCGGACGAGTCGCCGACGCGGTACGCTGACGAGCTGTTTCAGCAGACCGCGACGCAACTGCAGCGACGGCAGAGTTAGCGGCACGAAAGAGCCGCCGCTGGACCCAGTGCTCGAGAATTCGTGAGGAATGCAGGTTATTGTATGGCTGTATTGCAGTGCAATCATGCACTGGTGCTTTAGCTTTCATTCAGGATGATGGTGGTTGGGTGTGTGCGTCGTTCTAAGGTGAGCACAACAGGACAGACAGCTTGAACTTCCTCCACAGCACAGCTGGCGGTGCTCTCAGACCCTCGAACTTCGCTGATGAAGCGCAGTGCACAACAAAACAAATGTCAATCGGAGGTCGATTTCGGCGCTGGAATAGGCTAATGTCGCGGGTCGCACTCTGTGTTTGGTTGATGGTGATGCCCAAAGGTTTCACATTGATGCTTTGAAGCCGAATGGCAGCGTTGTGTTGGTATAATAACGCTGTAAGTCTAAAATAGCTCAGCTTACAGTTCCTTAGTGCTCACAGGGCAGCCAAAGACTGGAAGAGGAAGCGCCATGGCGACATTGACGCCATCTCCCGAGTGCGGCTCGCTGCGGAGGTTGATCTGGGCGGATCCACCAGCAGTTGACCTCCTGGTTGAGTTCCCTTGGATTGTAGCGGAGCCGGAACACCCTTGGGAGGCATCACGCGGTGAGGATCCAGCTGAAGACACTGAAAAACATGGCGCCTGCGACGACAACGTGAAAAGGAAGATGAAGCGCGATGGTCTGCGCTTGAAAGTTGACGAAAACGGCACAGTCCGGGAAATGGGGCAGGTTGTAGAGAAGTCTCGGTCTCCATACAAGCAGATCCTCGTACCTGCCAAGGCAGTTCATCCGCCATTGTCTCCAGCCCAGCGTGCAGGCAAGAAGATGCTTCAAATCAAGACGGAGCTTCAGTCGATCGTCGCCCCTGCTTCATCTAGCGTCAAATTGATTGAGAGGCCGCAAGGAGGCGGTTTGCTGGGCTTGCATCAACTCACCGACTATATCCACACAAGCCAAGTGCCCGCTAGTATCGGCCAGAAATCGCCTACACGAAAACAAACATCAACAAGGAGCCCAGTACCAACGGTTCGTGCTCGTATGAGCAGTCCGCTGCTGTCACCTGCGGAGATAGACCTGATGGAGAAGCAGAAACGACTCGCGGCGTGGATTTTGAAGAATTCACAACGAGTGCACACCGAGGGCCACGCTCGTGACGATGTTGGCTACTCGCAGGAAATTTGTGCTCGCGTGCATGCTGCTGTGATGTGCAAAGACGACTATGACGGCAAAAATGATGCGCTCTGGATGGATCCAGTTCGTTCATTGCTCGCCGCTGAAGTGACTAGCGAAACCGTGTTCGGAGGGTTTATCCCAACGCGGCGGCTAGCGTATCAGCCACCTGGAAAGCAATCGTCGTCTGTGACTGCAGAGACCGGCAGCACACCGAGCACAAATACGTCACCATTGGTGGTGTCGATAGACTCAACTGTGCGAGATACCAGCTTATCATCGCCAGCAAAAGAACCGCCTAGCATCGATTTCATTGCTGAAAAAGCCCAGGATATTAGACTGCAAGCCGGCTACCAGGTCATCGCTGGTAATATCGAAGACGCGCTCGTAACTCTAGATACGGGCATCCAACAGATCATGTACGAGTACCAAGACAATCATGAGGAGCTTAGGCGCACGGGCTTCAACTACTCGGTCACGGCCCATCAGCTTTCGACCAAACTCCAGCTCTGCTACCGGTTGAGACATAACAAACGAGTGAGAAGCGCGGTGCTTCTTCAACGCGCGTGGCATCGGTTCCGACGGCTGGATCGCTTTCGGTTGGTCGGCAACTACGAAGATGCTCATGCTGCTACGATTCAGCGCCTGTACAAACGCCGATACCACCAAATCTTGTGCACCCGCAGCGCAGTTCGAATCCAAAAGTGTTTTCGCGTCTACCAGTTCCAGAAAAACATACTGCACTTCCATCAGGCATGTCGACTGCTGCTAGAACGCGAACGCCATCGGCGAGAAGTTGCACATCAAGTGTTATTGCGCAAGAAGCGGATGTGGTCAAAGCTGAAAATTGTACTGCGCTTCCTCCAGCTCTGGACAATGCGACGAAGAAGTATCACGAGCTTACAGAAGCGATGGAGAGGAGGGCGGTGCCGTGTGAGATACACGGAAATGCTCAATGCGCTACGAGAGGCCGAGAGCGAGCGACGCAAAAGAGAAGACGCATTCGTAGCCCGTCGTCTCGACACCGCAGTTCCGTTATATTCCGCTTTCTTACACAAAACCCGGCGTGGGCAAAAGCTGGTTCGATCTCACGGAGAGCTTCCATGGGCTCGCTTCCGGCGCCTCCAATTCAGGAACGGCCCAGAAGGCTGGGTCGATCTCCCTGTTGTGGAGCGGATCGAGTTGCTGGACCGCATGTACAATGGTCGGCGAGTCAATGAGAGGGAGTGGCGGATCATGGCTTGCCAGCTTTCGCTTGGTCATCGAATAGATGTCAAGCAGTCGCACCAACAGAAGAGCGGCGTCGAGATCTCGTCATCTGGGCTTCAATTTCTCCTTGACGGTGACAGTCCGGGTGCCATTCCGATCGTGATACCTCAGGAGATTTTAGGCGACGCACCGAAGGCATCTGTCTCGCCTCGCAAGAAATCTCGGTGGATGCTATCCGACTTAGGGCGGCCAAAGCGATGGTTAATGAATCGAATGGCGGTTGCCAAGCAAAAGCTTGACTCGACGGTAGTGAATGCGGGGTGGCGCACGATCTACTACCCACGTGCATACTATTGGCACCACCGCTTTTGGACACGCAAAGCACAAGCGAGCACTCGCGATCGCCTCGAGAATGATTTTAAGCGACTGGTTTCTACTTTCATGCGCAAGCAATTCCGCGCATCGAGCGGCAACAGACCTAGATTCGAGTGCGCAGAATGCTATGAGCCATTTGCGACGGCGAAGGAGTTGTTTGTGCACTCGCGAGGAGAGACAGCGACGGGTATGGCGTGCGTGAAGGCCAAGCAGCACGCACTTGTCGAATGGAACGCACTTATGATCGACGCTAACTCGGCATATCAAAGGCATGGAGCTCACTCGATCGTCTGGAACCAGATTCTGCAGTGTGGAAGATTGCAAAAGCGCTCTTCTGGCGCGAAACACACCGATCTGGACGTGATGAGCCCGGCCCTGACGATTCCCTATCGAGACCGAGGGATTGGGCCCGAAGATTGCCCTCGGTGGAGATTTACGAGCTTCAAGTTGACACCACCTGTCGTCAGAGAAATCTATCGGCAAGGTGATGGCACAACCGTAAAGTACTTGGCTGCCATTGCTTTTCGGATTGCCAGTTTCGAGGATACAATGGAGACGAGCGGCGCCGAGATACCGCTTGAACTCGTCGGGTATGTTTTCCAAACGCTTGGCGGTTTCAGGCTTGATGAAGGAGGAAGCATCAGCCAAAGCCACGGGCATCCATATCTTTTGCTGCTGCGCACCGCCCTCTACCAGCTCGTCACATGGAATACGCAGTGCCAGCGCTCAGATTCAACGCCGTCCGGAAGTTCTCCCACCACCGACTTAGCGCCGCTCGAACATAACCAAGCGATCACTGTGGCGGAGCTACGCTCATTATTTGCTTCGAAACCATCCGTACGTCACTCGTTGAGGGCGGCTCAGGTTGCCAACTCGTCGAAGGACGTGTTGCATCGATGCCAAGAGATTCTCGAGTCGTGTGGCAAGCGACTGCGTGGCGCCTCAGGTCGGAAGAGCGCGTATCACCAGAGTATCTTGCAGGCCGATGGTAGTCAGGACTCGACTGCAAGGCCAGCCTCACGCTCGATGACTGTTACGAAGCGAGCCGGTCAAGGAACGACGTCGGGATCAGCCATCGTGACGGCTCCGAGTGTGGTTGTGCCTGTTACGACGTGACACACTTCCTTCCATTTGAGTAGGATTTGAGGACATGCCGTACTTGTCAGCATTTCCTTTGGTTTCACAACCTTTTCATTCGGTCTTCACACACATAACAGAGTACAAGAACGAGTCTCAGGTGTGTTTGATCTTCTACATCAGCTCTGTGTTGACTACTCTACCTCAATCGTTCGGTCTCATGAGCGATAATGTGTTGAATGTGACGAGCTGCATCATCGTCCTAACTGGGCTTCCAGGATCGTGCTGCTGAAAGAGCTGGTCTGCTAGACGTGTAGGCGACTCGTTTGCCGTTGCTGCAGCCGCTCCGGACTTTGATAGACCCATGAAACTTGTCATCCGACGCAACAGTGGCCCACTCTTACTTCCAACCGAGTCTTGTCGGGGTCTCAAGGTTCTTGGGTCTGGTAGAGCTGATACGTAGGACGAATTGCTGATAGGGAGATCGATGCCAAGTGCAGGCGATCCAGGAAAAGCGGGAAACTCATCGTCGGTTTGACCAACACGTACCGGCGACGACATGGAGCGCTTCCGAGTGATACTCAGCCGCCGGCTTCCGTAGGCAGCAACCGACGGTCGCTGCGATGCTGAAGCTGGTTCTTTGGCAACTGACGGCAATGACGCCGATGTCGATGCTGTCTTGGTCGACATGTTGGCCTCAACGCCCCCGCGTAGTTTGCCGAGTAGCTGAAAACTCCAAGCCTGGCTCTGGTCCGTATTATCCAGGCTGAAGTCCAGCAGGGTTTCACGCTCTCTTTCCGCTCTGCTTTCAAAGAAAGGGTGTGGCTCTGCAGTTAAAGCAACAGGTAGCACCATTACACCACCCAGCTCTGTCTTTGTCTCGCTTCCTTGCTTTGACCCAGCCAGACCATACGTAGAGCAGCAGGCGCAAGCGCAGCGTGACGCGTGTGAAGCATCGAAATAGCACAAAGGGGCTCTCGTTGTGGCATAGTGCGACGGAGCAGCGAACTCCTTCGCTTGCAAATGGACTAGTTGTTGCTCCAAACCGGTTCCAAAGATTTCTGCAGTATCCCCTTCGACATGGTTGTCGAGTGCTTCAGCCATAAAACCTGCAGCGCTGGCTGCTCTCATGTCGAACACTTCGTCAGGATTCGATTCATCAAACACTTCTCGCACCAAGTGCTTGAGAGGACAAGTGACGCGGTGAAACTCGTTGTTGTTCATCAGCCACGCCAGCATCTGCGCCATGACATGCCTGCGATCAGCTGGATGGCGCGCGAGTATGTCCTGAAACGATTTTCTGTCCAGGATGCACATTTCGACGTACGTCACAGCGCGTGCATTCGCCGTTCTCGGGTAATTAAACAGCAAAGCCGCTTCTCCAAACGCTTGGCCACGGCTCAGTCGCGTCGAAATCGCATCAGTCCCAGGCACGAGCTGGCTGTATCGGCGCGAGTCATCGATCATCGCAGGAGGACTCGACACTGGGTTCACTGACTGGGATATATCCACCTGCGGCGTTCTGTTGGTCATGTCCACAGCCATTGCTGCAACATCAGAATTACGCCGCAAATTGCTCCTTTGTCCGGTATTTGGCGTTTCCCACGGCGTAGTTGTGGGTTGGATCGCCTGCAAACCGGTCGACTTCCTTTGACGAGACCGGAGCGCTGCGGTGCAGTGCTCGAAGCTGTCTTTTCCGCGTACGATTTCGCAAACTCCACGGTTGATCATGTAAAACTCGTCGCTGACCTCACCACGGCGCAGAACAAAGTCGTCTGGTAAATACACGCGGACTTGGAGACTTAGTACGAGCTGCTTCTGAAAGTCGGGGGAGCATAGTCTCCAGAATGGCACGTGCATGGTGAGGTCCATGTACTTGAAGAGTGATACCTCCAGAGCTAGGTTGTGTGTTAGATCCTTGGAGAACTTGACGACCTCCCCGTCAAGTGACTCGTACTCGCGCCACAAATGCTGATAATACTGATGAACTCGCTCGCGCAACGATGCCGGTAGCTGCATCTTCTCCATCATTGCGAAAACAACCTCCATCTTGCGCTGATACCCCGTCGCGTTCGCGTTGAAGTTGGAAACGAGCATGGTCACATGCCCGTAGATGATGGCGAGTACGACCGAGCCGAGTAACACGGCAATGCTTGAAAATACGTTTTGCGCAAGCGTCTCAGTGCTTAGGCCTTGACCTTCAAGAAGCTGCATGGCGCCGTAGAAGCAGCCTGTGTACACTTCAAACGCAGCATGTCCTTCCGCGTAGCGCGTGGGCTGAAGCATTTTCCATGCGCATGCAAGGTAGTGCGCGATGAGCAGGATAGCCACGAGCAGCCAAGTGAGCCGCACGAGATGAGAGTACCGCGAATAGAGCAGCCAGCCCCATATCGACTTGCTGGACCGACCGACGTAGAGTTTGCCCACGCGGTGGAAGAGCTGAAGTATTTGCACCACCTGCTGCATCCGAATTGGACAGTCGTAGATCATGTGAACGTAATGCACCCAGGAGTTCTGCGCATCGTCTTCGCGTGCCGTTGCGTGGAGGATTGACGTCAGGGGAATGCAGGCTACAAACTGTGGAATACCCCAGGTACTCACATACCGATACGCGATCTCAGTTCGCGACGTCACGAGCGAGCCGCGCTTGTCGATGACACTTGTGTTGAACGTGAGCGCAAAGTCCACCAAAAAGATCGCGTCGAGTATTGCCGACATGGTAATGTACTCTGCTGTCGGCGAGCCGAAGAACGCAATATGGTACGGACTGTAGACGATATCAACCCCACACGACGCCAACATGATGGCGCTGCGAACGGCAAAGACCCACGAATATGGAGACAGCGGGGTGGAGAGGCAGTACACAAGTCGCCGGCGTATGCGCCGCATCCGTGAACGCCCTCGCAACCGACCGTCCCCACCTGGACCACGCGCTGTTAGGGCATCAGCCATCGAATAGGCACCGTACGTGTCTCGATACGTTTGCAGCGCACGCCCTCGTTCCGTTGGGAGGTTTGGAGGCAGTCGAACTGTGGCTGGATCGAAGGTCGTGGCCAGTGCGTGCTTAAATTGCGCAATGGGGGCGGCAGATACTGCCGCGGGACTTGATTTTGCCGAACTTGCCTCCGTGTTGTCGCTGGGTGCCACGACAGTATCCACACCTTGCGCGACCTCTTTGCATTCCTCTACATCGTTTCTGACTGGGATGGGTATAACACGCGAGGACTTGGCTCCAACAGCACCTTCTGACTGAGCGTCCGTGCTGGAGATGTTCGACAGCGAGCGCTGCAGTCTGCGTATCTGAAAGCGCTCCATCATCTGCTCGTACTGCTCACCTTGTGCCGAATCGTGGTCTTGTTCCGCCAGCACGTCACTGTCATCAACACTGGAGCTGGACGCCGTAACTGCCAGCACAGCAGCCGTGAAGAGCGATGCAGGAGTGGCTCCTGACGCCAGTGACATGCGTTTCACGCCCACTCGGTTCGCCTTGATCTTGTCGCGCAGCAGTGATTTGGCTTTTGCTTGCAACTGTTGGATTCCTTCCTCCGCATCGAGAGAGCGTTTGGAGAAGGAGTCAAATTCTCTCGATGTGCTGCTCCGGGACGCCTGCCCCAACACTCTAACAGAGCTGCTCTCCTCGCGTGAAGACATCTGGCTTGTGTCTTCGCTTGCCGAGTGGCGCCGAGTCAGTCTTTGCGTGCGCGTCCCTGGTGCTCGCTGTGCTTCAGGTGTCATGGCCGCCGCGAGAGCCTGAGCCGTAGCATTGCTAGTGACAAGGCGGTTGTTGAACAGGAGAGCCATCGTTGTGGCCGGGAAATGGCTCGGTAGCAGCGACACGGATGTCAGGGACGGTAAGACCGCATGCCGAGACTTTATGGACTGCGATAAGTCCGGTGTGCTTGAGGACACCGAAGACCCAAGTCCGTCCGAACCACTTGGATGAGGTGGTAACCGATCCTGTCCTGCTAGAGCAGTGACCACGCAGTGCAGTACGTCCGCTGGCGCATCTTGAGCAGAGGCGTCGTCCATCGCCGGACAGGACTCTGCACGGCAGCTGAAGCAATCACGACTCAATGGGCGTTGTGAAGCGCCCGAGTCGCTGCTGACTGCTGCTCCGCATTTAGAACTCGTCTAGTTTTAGAACTCGGCGCCACAGTTTCGCCAAAGTCAACGCGGTTGCTTGACAACAAGCGGTGATTTGACGACCAACAAAGATAGACGAGGTCCCATGTCGGCCAGTTCCGGGCAACCAAACAACCTGCCAATCAAGTCCGTCTGAAAATGACGATTTTCGTGCGTCGACCTGAAAACAAAAAAAGAAAAAAGTTTCCCTCCAAATATTAATATAATAGTACCCCCTCCTACAACGTAACCTCACATCCAGGACACGTTACACTTTGCCAGCATGCCGGAGCTCCTGGCGCAGCTCCTGGCGGCGCTGCCGGCGGCCCCCGCGGCCCCCGGCGCGGCGCGCGACTGGCCGGTCCTCGCGTCAGGTCTCCGCCAGCTGCGCGCGTCCGCGGAGGCCGAGCTGGCGGCGCTGAGCGCCGAGACAAGCGCGGTCGATGCGCAGCTGCGCGAACGGCTCGCGGCCGGCGCCGCGTTGAACGCAGAGAACGAGCCCGAGACGCGCGTGGGCCGAGTCGAGGACGGAATCCAGCGCGTCCTTCCGGAGACCGAGGCGGTGGAGCGGCACTTCGACCACGTGGCGGCGCTCGTGCAGCCGCAGACGAAGCGGCTCGCGCGGCTGGAGGCGCGCGCCGCGTTCTTCGCGGCCGCGCTCGAGGTGGAAAAGCGCGCGCAGCGAGCCAAGCAGCACGCGATCGAGGCGACGCCCGAGGCGCTCGCGAGCTTCACCGAGTTCTCGGCCTTTGTGCACGCGCTGCCGCCCGCGTACAGCGCCATTCGTGTCCGTGAAGCTCTCGACGATCCTGTGAACGCGCAGGCTCTAACTCTGTCTATTGTGTCGGTGTGTCTGGATAAAAGGACGAAGCAACGCGCCGACTCGACCAGCTAGCGGTCGATCTGCGCCGCTTTGCGGTCACCAAGCTGCAGGACGCGCTCGCGCTGATCGACTGGCCGTCTCCACTCCCGGACGACAGCCTGGATGGAGTCGACAAGGAGGTAGGGCGATGCATCGAGACCCATATCTATGAGGACGGACTTGCTGATTGCTCGTGGGTGAACCCTGGCTCCAGGAGGGCAAGATCCAGAGCGTCGCTAGCGCATTCGCGTATCTTGTGGCACTCCAGCTCAGCCAGCAAGGCCGTTCAAATGGATCAAAAGCCGACGGAAGCGCTAGCAACGACCCTATCAACGCCGGAAGCAAACGGTTCGAAGACGACGCGCTGTGGGCTATAGACTGCGTGATGGACGCGGCGCTCGTGCGCTTTCGGTACCACTTCGAGCGGCCCGACAGCGCCACGAACCGCCTAGCGAAGCCAGAGTGGATGTTCATGCACATTCTCGAGCAAACGCGTTCCCACGCGCGTCTCGCTGATCATGTGCTGACGCCAGAGTTGCGAAAGCACCAGGATGCGCTTCACTGCTGTGACGCTCGCATTCTCATGCTGCGCGTGTTCATCTCGACGGCACAGCGCCAACTGACCAAGAACATGCCACTGCTTGTCACGGTACGCATTACCAATAGTGATGATGGAGAGGAGAAGCGACTAACGAGTCGCGTGATACAACAACGTGTGTGGACACTCGCAGAGCCCGGCGCTCTTGTGCCATCTCATTGATGAAGTGCTGCTCTTCGAGCAGGCGGTGGACGATGAGTTCGACTATGGGGCGTTCGCCGACATCGCCGGCGACCGGTGGCGGTACCCGCGCTGCGTCGACGCGCTCACGCTAGACTCGACCGCGCTCTTTGCGTGGACGAAGGCCGATGTTGAGTACTCGCTGCAAATGCTGTCGAGTCGAGCTTCCTCGTCAGCAACGGAGAGTGAAACAAGCGGCGGCAGCAAAGCGTGGCAGCTTCCTGAGCGTTCCGGTGGCATCGTCGACACTGCGGACAGTTCCACGGCATCGTTGGCGCTCGTACCGCCCATTGCGTTGGACGTGACGCTGCTGCTGGATTTCCTATGCCGGCGGTTTTACTACATGGGAAGCGACGAGCACCGGTACTTGTACGTTGCGCAAGTGTTTTACCCTCTCCTGCGTCAGTTTTCGGACAGTGGCAAAGCACGCGGGGCCGCTGCGATCGAGGTGATCTCGAAATCGCTACGCGAGTCGGGATCGGCGGCGCAACTAGGAGCGTGGCTCGAATTGTTTGGGGTCGTGAACGCGTTGCAGCACGTGGCTACCACGCTCGCGACGTGGGAGCAGAGCAGTGTGTTCCTCGAGCTCGCTAACAAGCTCGCGCGCTCGGAGGCAACTCGGTCGCACGTTCTGAAGCTTCACGCGGCGTACACTCAGACGCGCGAGCGGCTCGCGACTGCAGCCAAGGCTGCTTCCCAGGCAGTGCTGTCCAGCGAGGAAGCGTCAGCTGTGCGTCAAGCTCTGACCGGCCCAGGGTCGATGATCGGACCCACGGCGGCGTTTTCGGCCGCCTATGCAGTCGGATCCAAAACGATGAAGAGTATCTTCGGTGGGCGTGATGAGCAAGGCGATAATAGCAGAGCCACCGGCTTGGCGGCGGGGGACGAAGCTGTCGAGACGCCTCAGGTCGTCAGCGGTGCCGAGTTGAGAGAACCGGCGACCAAGAGCTCGCAAGCCGGCGGGTTATCGTTGACCCAGAACGGTGACGCGTTCACAATGGAAGACGAGGACTCCGAGGCGGAGCTTCTGTTTTCGCACTCGATCTTTGAGAGGCAAGTCCCAGATCTCAAGACAGTGGTTGCGGCGCTGCTTCGGGACGCCACGAACTCGATGAAGCAGGCACTGTTTGCGCGCGACCTGCAGCTGTATCGATCAAGGTACGCGTATCCTCCATGCGTCACTTGGTGGACTGGGTAAAGTGTTGAGTGACATGGTGCTCTTGTGTGGCGTGGCTTTAGCTTGAAGTGGAGTGCGACAGCTCAACTTCAGCCCGAATCGCCCATCGCTGACCATCAACTAGACGTGTCAAGTGAGATCGCGCAGAGCTTGACGGTGACCAGTGCGGTGCTTTCCCTCACACGCAGCGCGGTTCTTCCAGAGTGCGCGCCGCTAATTTGGAAGCCGCTTGCGAGTTCTCTGGACGATCTGGTGTTCGGTGCGGTATCAGACACATGCCCGCCGCGCGTCTTCATCGGGGCAATGCCGGATAACGAGAACTGGGGGCGAACCCAGCTGCGGACGGACCTGAACGCCATCGTGCGGGTGTTTTGTATCATCGCGCCGGTGCGCGCCACGCGCTCGTACTTGCGCAAGACGTCGGATTTGCTGCAATTGCTGGCTTTATCCTCGGCAAAGCTTGGCGAGTTGCGACGCGCGCTCGATCAACGCGATGGGGGCGACGACAGCGACGTCAGTGATGGCAGTGACGCCGCCAGCTATGACGAGGAAGCCGACGAGCCTTTGCCGACGGCGCCGTCCAACATTGCGGGTGCTGGGCGATTGCTGAACAACGTGCGATTTTCGTCGACGCACTTGGACGAGGCCGCGACCGACGCGATGGAGCAGTTGACTACAATGCTCGAAGCCTGCGGCATCTTCACTCTGGCGCCGTCTCAAGTCCTGCGCCTCCTGAAGGATCGAGAGCAGTGAAGTGTCAGAGAATGTGCTCATCGGCATTGGGAGGAGAGTGGGGCGACCTCCGTGACGTGTTAATTCGAAGCTGATTCCTTTGGCGAGTGTGCTGCTTCTTCAAGACGATCATGGCGACCAGCTGTGCTGTCTTCATTGAATGTCGTATCAGTCACTACTGCCTCCAGCCTTGACATACTGGCAACCGCTTAGCTTGCATATCGTGGACGCCTGAGCTCAACGCACCGCCGCAATTGCCACTGAATAGCAGAAACCCCTCGACCACCAGCCGAGAGCCTTCCGACGCCCTTCCAACTGCAAGCAACGAGCCAAGCGCGGGCTACAACGCCGGGATCGTTCGCACATCTCTCATCCAAATGTCCAGGTGTCCCCCGAAGCACTGGGAATCGAGATTGGGGATCCGATCGTGCCTCCATTGCTTCGATACGCCAGACCCGTCGACTTAATGTATCCGAAGCCAGACGCTACCGATTACACCGTCGCTGAGCAGCAGCTGCGGTTGGAACCGCGGGAGGATTATGCCTCTACGGAGCTGATGAGTCGGTCACTACGTGAGCAAAGTGATCGGAGAAGTGATTGCAGAATGTACTCATGACGCATGAAACCCCGTTTGTCCTCAGTGCAGTGCGCTCCCACACCGTGCTAGCCGTCGAACTGTGTATACTCGGCAACTCAAGCGAACTCCTTGCGCACGAGCTTGGCGATGTTGCTCAGCTGGACGTTGCTCGTGCCGCCGTAGATGGACCCGATCTTGGAGTCGCGGAAGAACTTCTCGGCCATGAGGTACGTCGAGAAGCCGATGCCGCCGAGCAGCTCGATGCACTTGGAGGCTGTGCGCTCGGCGACGCGCGACGCCTGCAGCTTGGCCATGGACGACTCCTTCACGTACGGCAGGCCGGCGTCTTTGAGCCGCGCGGCGTTGTAGATGAGCAGTCGCGCGCTCTCGATGTCGAGCGCCAGGTCCGCGTACTGGTGCTGCATCGCTTGGAAGTCGCCGATGGGCTTTCCGAACTGCTGCCGGTTGAACAGGTAAGGCATCGTCTCGTAGAAGGCACCCTCGGCGATCCCCAGCTGCTGCGACGCAATGCCGATGCGTCCCTCGTTCAGCTGGCCGATGGCGATCGCGTACCCCTTGCCGACTTCGCCCAGCACGTTCTCCTTGGGCACCTTCACGTCGTTCAGTACGACGGAGCACGTCGACGACGCGCGGATGCCGAGCTTCGACTCGGGCGGCCCAAAGCTCAGTCCTTCCGTATCCCGGTCGATGATGAAGCACGTGATGCCCTTGTGGCGCAGGGCGGGGTCCACCGTTGCGAAGATGAGGAAGACTCCGGCATGCTCGACGTTGGAGATCCACATCTTCTCGCCGTTCAGTGTGTAGTAGCTGCCGTCCGCAGACGGCTGTGCACGGGCTTGGAGCGCGAAGGCGTCACTGCCGGCGTTGGCCTCGGTCAGACAGAAGCTGCCAACCTGATTTGGAGGCACGGTGGGTCAATAACCGTGATACTTGCAGCGGTTAATGCCAGCACGAGCGCGCACCATTTCAGTGGAGAGCTTGGTCAAATACTTTTCGCGCTGCTCCTCGCTGGCGTACCGCTAGAGAAGAATGCACACCATGTCAGAGACGGTTGGTGGTCTCAGCCAACGACCAACCAATGCAGCGCCTTACCAGGAAGATGTTGTTGACGACCGTGTTCTGCAGGTCGCACAGCAGTCCCACGCCGGCGTCGACCTTCGACAGCTCTTGGATGGTCAGGCAGAGGCTCATGAAGTTCGCCCCGACGCCTCCGTAGCGCTCCGGAACCTCCACGGCAAGCAACTGCGACCGGCTGAGGTTAGAACGGTGAGATCCACAAGGCCAAGTGTGTGTCCAACGCACCCCGTTGTCGAACAGCCCTCGAATGACTTCCTCGTCCATATGACCGTTGTCGTCCATCGCACGGACGCGAGGGCGAATCACGTCGGCAGCAAAGCTCGCGACTGCAGTACCGAGAGTGGTGAGCGGTGAATCGATGGCACAACACTTCGACCATAACACAACCACGCGCACCTGACTCCTTGAGCATCGTCTCCTCTTCGGTCAGAGACGTCAGTGGCGCAATCACGGTCCGAGGCTCGCCGTACGCGTCGTCGCTGCTCTCAAACGCCACCGTGCCGCTCCACCGCCGCGCCGAGGCCATGGCAGAGCGGCGGCAATTCATCGACGCCCTCTTGACCACCGCAGACATCGCCATGACTGTTTGGCTTCCCTGGAAATTGCGGACTGGCGGTTCTAAGCAGCGAGAAGCCGCCTGGACGGTGGGCGGCAGCGCTTGTGTCGACGATGGCTGTTGCTGCCACGTTGATAAGATTTGACGACCTCGCCTTTTTACGTCCTTTGAGTTTAACATGAACTCAATATAAGAGAGGTATTAGTTGTAGAATGGACAAAGATAGCAAATGACTTCGGATTCATATCCGCTCTAATATTCGATTGATGGTTAAACTAGTTGACGCAGGTTTTTGCCCGCTTGAAGTTGGAACACAAGTTGAAGCTGCGGTGACAGGCACGAGTCCCACATCGTGACGTGCTTCTAACGCTCCCGATTGGACAAAATGATGTCGGCCGTTACTCCATTGTCCTGCTTGAGGCTTGACTCCCGCACCGTGTGCTGGACTGGTGGAGCTCACTGCTTGCACCTCATCTGGAGGCTGGAAGTTGGAGAATGAGCCGGCAACTTCGCTATTCTCGCCCGCTCCGACCGTCGCCAGTTCGCTCACACCTTCAATTCGACGGCTGGAATGCATCACCGGGGAGGGAAGAGCTCGATGCGGACGCGGTGTATCTATGCTTGATGAAGAATGCAAAGCACTAGTGTAGTGAAGTGACGAGAACTCAGGTGGATTATGAGCATGTTGGGGACTGCCTAGCGAGAGCAGGGTGGTCGAGCACGAACTGCAGGGACGGTCGCCGTTGCGGGTTTACCTGGAGCATGGCGTTGAGCAACTCGACGGTGGCCGGTGACACTCGATCGTCGAGCCCCCACTTCTTCAGCACAATTCCGACGCCGTGCTTCTCGACCAGTTGGAGCGCGGCGTGCGAAGGACACGCTAGTGGCACGAACGGCGAGCCTGTGAGCAGGATAAACCACATGATTCCGAGCGACCAAATGTCCGCTTTGGCAGGGTCGTAACTGCGCCGCGTGACCACTTCCGGCGCCATGTACATATCTTTCCCCGCTCGGTCGTGGCAGACCTGCCGAGTGTCGACGGACAACGCGAAGTCGGTGATCTTGCAAACGCCGTCGGCTGTGAGTAGAATGTTCTCGAGCGACAGGTCCCGGTGCGCGATGCCAGCCGTTTCGTGGAGGAACCGCACGCCCTTGACGATCTGACGCATGAAGCCTGCCGCCTGGTGTTCCGCCAAGAGTCGGTGAGGACGCTGAGCATCCAGATGCGAATACAGATCGCCACCGTCGCAGTACTCGGTGACAATGAAGATAGTGTCCTCGCTGCAGATCTGGTCAATCTGGCTGACGACGTGAGGGTGTTGCGGGCAGGTCGAGAGGAGCCGCGCAACCGCTACTTCATGGACGGGGTTATCCACCGTCCGGTCGACCGCTCCTCGCTGTAGCTTGTTTGCCAGTGCTAGCGATACCACCTTGACTGCGACCGTGTCCAACCGAGCATTCCCTGGGTCCATAGTAGTTTGAGGCAGCTCGCACTCCAGGATCTCACCGCATAGCGTATCGCTGATCTTGCGGCGCACGCTGATCGCTGCGAAGCCGTCCATGGGTCGCTCGCGAAGAGTCGAAGGTGCAGTAGGATGTGTGTTCGACGACGAAGATTGCTCACTGACCGTTGTATGCCGCTCGTGCCCGCTTCGAGAAGAGAGAGAGAGCTTCCGCCGGATTCGGCAGTCCCAGAGATATGTGTCGTTTGGACGTTTCGTGCTATTGCTTCCAGAATTGAAACCGCGACCACTGTCGGGCGATGGTCGCAGGAGATGGGTCTGCATGGATTGAATGGCTCTTCGAAGGTGCGTATCTGCTTGGCGTGGGTCCAAAGTGCGCATCCATGTCGGCCGTCTCCCAACGAACTTCTTCCTGCTCATCGCAAAATGGATTTTAACTGATCAACTGGCATCTTGGGCCGACGTCGGACGCCATGGATGCAAATCTTTCCGCGGTCGAAACACCACCGCCTTGACCGTTCGAATCAGTTCGAAACCGACCACGCAAGCGAATTATCGCTTGCTGTCGCGCCGAAGGTTCGAGAACCACCCGAGGTGCTCGCCGACCTAACAGTAAAGCGTGAGGCGAGAGAGCAGCAAGGACTCATGTCGTGGGCTGCTTGGTGCAAGCTGATCTTCTGCGAGGAGGCGAGCTGCCCGAAGAAACCTGTCGGCGGGAGCCGCGCCCGGCGCCAGGAGAAATGTCGGTGATGCTTTGGCGTCCATTGCTAAGTTGGCGAGCCAGTCCGCAGCCGTGTTGTATCGTCTCCGGACGTGCATCCACACCGACACACGGGGGATGGTTCGTGCCATTAGCGCGAGAAAACTACTGAACTTCGTCGTCGCCGACTTGTCGGATCCGACCTTCTAGCTACTCGCTCCCTGATCTTATCCGGACCCAGTCGAAGATTCCGCCTTGCAGCTGGCTCGCCCACGAAGCCAGGCTCGTCGGTGGGTGACAAGTCTAGTGTTCGCTTTCACACGACATGTAGGCCGGGAAACGACACGACTTCGAGGCACACGCAGATGACGAGGTTTACCAACGTACTGGTCGGTCGTGACTCAGCCATATGTCTGTGTGTGTTTGGGGGGGGGGGGGGGGGG
>JAADXX010000657.1:0-16403 GCA_023338025.1 Phytopythium oedochilum
ACTCCAAGCGGGCCTCCATCCGCGAACTCCTCGCTGTGCTCGAAGAACTCGAGGTTGGAGACCATGTTGATCTCGATAGGGACTCCGTTTGACAGCTTTGACACGTAGTGGCTGTGCTGAATGTCGCCGTTGCCGTATGTCGTCTCGTCCCGCGTCGTAATGTCGCTCAGCTCGTCGGTGACTAGCATGTCGGCGTTGCGCAGCCAGTGGCGAAGCGCGTCGTACACCTGCTGGACGCTCACGCGCGTCGCGTCGAACACGGTGCGGTCGACGAGCACTGCGTAGTAGTCTCCGTTGTCGACCATGTACCTCGAGAGCTCGGCGAACGGCCGGAACGGGTCCAAGTGCTGAGTCCGAGCCGACATGTAGGCTAGCGCAGTGCGAATCGTGCGAGACTTGCGTGAGACCAGAACGTCTCGTCGCTGCTCCGGATCCATGCCGAGATTCAACGCTGCTCCATGGAGGACACTCTCCTGCGAGCTCTGAACAACCACGACGCAAGTGAGTGCACTGTGACAGAGACCAGCTACTTCGAAGGCACTTACCACGTAATACGACATTGCCGACTGGGCATGTGCGATCGAGAGCTCTTGCGCGCGGGCAGCATCGCGCAGCAGCGACGTGTCGAGCTCGCGGTGTAGTGCCTCACGGCTGGCGAACACGCGTATGATCTCCTCAGCACGCTTTTCCCTCCGCTCTGCATCGATCGCTTGCAGGCGTTGCACTTTGCGTTGGAGACTCTTGACCGCATCGAGGAGCGTGCTCTTCTCTTCCTGGAACACGAAGAGCCACGTTATAACCGACGCATAATGCCCTGCAGATGCGAGACGCGCGGTCACCAACCCTTCGGGTGATGTACGAATGCTTCCGATTGGCATTCGCTATGCCGACCCGCGCTCTCTTTCGATGCGGTGCGCACGCATCGGACATATCTCCGCGAGCAGAGACCGCTACGCACGGTCGGGGAGCGCGCATCTCACGGGGGAAAGCGTTCAACGCAAGGAATACAAAAATGTGCCTGCTGCGAGCACCGCACACAAGTGAATGCTCCTCACGGGACCTACCGTGGGGACCATATAGGCAGAGGAACCTACCGTGGATACCAACTAGGGCAGAAAAGGAGGCGTGTATACGGATACTTGAAATATTTTGATTACTACTTTTTAGTCTTGAAATAATCCGAACAGACTAAACAAAATGCTTGTAGCAATGCGATACAGCAGCCGGTAAAGCGTACACAATACAAATCCTACTCTTTGTTTGATCGGATAGTTTCCAGACGCAGGAAGTGTTTTCCAGCGACATCATCGCGGTATTCGACAAATGATTATGTTGTTAGATTGTATAAACTTGAAGTGCGAAATCGGTTGAAGTAGTCGCGTTCTTGAGGTTGAAGAATCGTTTCCGACCATCGACACCGCGCTATCACTGCTACAGTCATCAACTAGCTACTGAATACATATTGCGAATGTCCAACCCGTCGGTCGGACGCCGCTTAGGTGGTCGACAAGGAGACAACGAGTGACGCGAGTGCTCTACGCAAGATCTCCTTACTGTCCACTAGGGTACAGACGCCATCGCCACCGTTTTACTCGGAGACCGCTTGTTGACGATAGTGTCGCTTCATCGTGGCAAATTGAAGAATGGCACCCAGTCACCCGCTCGAGCACGGCGAATTTACCTGCTCAAGCACGGCGGACAGCATGACGTCGGCCCATTGGGCAATGCCCTCTCGCAAACGGTGCTCAACCGCCGGCGGTAGGCTCATCAGCGGTCGGTGCAGCTTCAGCATGCACGCGCGCGTGAGCGCTACTACGGTCTGTTCCTCTTGCTTCTGTGAAGTGGGGTTGAAACGCGTCCTGGAGTGAGAGCTGACTGTGACCACTGATGTGGTGTCGTGGCGCACGCGTTCGCTTGGTCGGTACGGGAACAGCTCGTCCTGGTCGACGAAGTCTTCGGTCATGATGCCCAGGGGGCTTCTGTCGCCATTGCCCTCGCTCTGCTCAAAGAACTCAAAGTTGGTCACGACGTTCATCTCAAGCGGGACGCCGTTCGACAGCCTGGACACGTAGTGATTGTGCTGGACGCCAATGTCGTCGTACATGGTCTCGTCCCGCGTCGTGATATCCCCCAGCTCATCCGTGACCAGCATCTCCGCGTTGCGCAACCAAGTGCGAAGCGCGTCGTACACCTGACGAACGCCCACAAGCGACGCGTCGAACACTGTGCGGTCGACGCGGACGCCGCAGTAGTCGCCGTTGTCCAACAGGTACCTTGTTGTCTCCGAGTACGGACGGAACGGATCCAAGAACTGAGTCCGTGCCGACATATACCCCAGTGCGGCGCGGATCTTACGGGCCTTGAGGGCCACCAACGCGTCTCGTCGCTGCTTTGGGTCAGCGCCTAGACAGACACATATCTCGTGTGGAACACGCTCCTGGGTACTCTACACGCCAAAGCCCACGTCGCGATTAGAGCAGTGGCTCGTAGCGAACGCAGCCTCAATGACACGCACCGCATAGCTCGACAGCGCGGATTGGGCATGCGCGATCGAGATCTCTTGAGTGCGGACAGCGTCACGAAGTAGCGACGTCGACAGCTCTTGATGCAGCACTCCGCCGCCGGAATACACGTTGACGATTGCCTCTGCCCGCTCCCGTCGCCACTGCACTTCGCACTCCCGCAGCCGCAGCACTTCGCGTCGGAGGTCTTCCACTTCTGCGAGGAGTTCCTCTTTCTCTTTCTGCTTCGTCAGCATGATGTGGCCCGTGAACCGCTGCGTTCGCCCATGAAGCTCAGCGGCCAACTAACCTTGCGCATGACGTACGTGGATTTGCTGTACGCGGTGCCGCTCTTCCTCGCGCTCTGCTCTTTGTTTCGCTGCGGATTGCTCGCCTTGGCCATGACTCGTCGAGTCCGACCCGCTTCGCCTGGCCGGGGTGTGCGCTTCATGCTCCGAGATAGAGACATCGCCTCTTCCTGTTCGTTGATATCGCGAAAAAAGCACAAGTGTGTGGCTTCCCACCACCATGCGGCACCGCGTGGGCTGCATAGCCGTGCTTTTCAGCAACAACATTGCGCAGAGCACGAAAATGTTTACGCTGAGCTGTGGCGAGCTCGCCAACCTGCACCACTGCAACAAGAGCGCACCAAGGGCCATAAGGAAACTGTTCCATGTGAAGATGGCGGTGCTTGGGAGAGACGTACTGCTTGCCAGCGCTGCCGCGCAGTTTCGGATGGCTGGCGAGGTTGGTAAATGAACTCGCGCACCGTCTCAACCATGACGTCACTCCAGTTTTTTACCGAGGTGGTCGCGGAGCGTTACCACGACTCTCCGCGGCAACTCTAGGTCGCTCTTGTGCAGCTTGAGGAAGCATGACCGCGTCATGACCACCACACTCTCGTCGAGCTCTTCACCGTTGGGCTTACGGGCTGCTCGAGTCGGCCACTGCACCGTCCTAATGGTCACCGAGTCTTGGCGGACGCGCTGGCTTGGAACGTACGAGAAGAGCTCGTCTTGGTCTACGAAGTCGCTTGTTATGGTTCCGACTGGGCGGCCATGCTGATCGCCGAGCGCGTCGTAGTGCATGAAGAACACACTATTCATCTCGATCGGCGTGCCTCTCTCCAAGTACGACACCATGCGTCCGTGCAGGATGCCCGATTCGGCGCCGCCATCGTCCTCTCAAGCCGTCACAGTTCCAAGAATCTCCGTCACGCGGCTCTCCAGGTTGGTCAAGTAGTAGACTAGTGCGTCATAGACTTGCTTGACATCGGCGACGCCCTCGAACGGCACGATGTCGAAGCGAAGGACGCAGTAGTCACCGCTGGCTCCCTCGAACAGCGTCGTCTCCTCGAACGGTCGACTCGGATCCAAACACCGCAAGCACTCGGTCAGGTACAAGTGTGCGGCGTGCAGCTTCCGCGACTTCAGAGTCTCACTGTCAGACCCCTCATCGTCTAATGTCGAGACCTCATTGTCGAGACCACAATCTACGCGTGACGCACCGTGTGGCCAGCTTGCAACGGTCGAGCGGAACTTGAAAAGTTCGAGCAGTCGCGCCTGCACCTGCTCGCCGAGCGCCGCGGTCTCCCGCTCAGGCAGCAGGACAGACTGCGCAGCCACCGCATCGCCCGCTCGCTCCTTCTCCGCGTCACGCAGCTCTCGCAGCTGGCAAGCGCATGGCTGCTAGCTCGTGCTTGAGCTGCGCCGTCTCCATCAGAACGACCCAACTCCTTTCGTTACCAGACCCATCGCGTCCCCCGTGGACATGCCAGAGGCACCTTGCGCTGGGCGTACAGTGCACGGTCCGCGGCGATGACGGCCAGTCATTGGACGCTCTGACTCGCCTGATATTTTTCGGCACACGCGCAGAGAACCCAGATCCAGGGAGGCGGTCGCTTTGGTCTTTCTCTCTCCGGCTGAGGCTCTCCAGTTTTTCTGCTTGGTGTCGAGCGGCCTATTTTTGTGAGGTGGTGAGCAGGGTTAAATAGTGCCCCCGTACGTGTGATGTGCAATAACAGTACACTACTATTTTTGGAGCGTTACAACATTGAACTTGGAATGACTGCCTGCCCCGAATTTTGAACGTGATGCCTTCGTGACACGAATCGTGTGGCGAGGAGGCTCACCAATCAACGAGCGTGGCACCAAAATGGAGCCACATTGCCTCAGATTTCGGCGTTTGCGTTGGATGGATGAGTCAAGACCGTTCGGCGCGGGCTCTCGCATTCGTTTGGAAGTGAACCGCTTCAGTGGCCATCGTCGGCGCCAGCGCTTGCCTCGGAACACCGTCCACTAAGCCGTGATGATCTCAGACCAGCATTGAATGCTGCCTTCGGAGTTCATCAAAATCTCGACACTTCTCATCAGCGGCACCTCTCATCAGTTGCACATGTCAACTGTGCTTCTGTACTGTATGCGGCTCTGCAAAGTGCAGGAAGCTGATGAGACGCGGCTGCGCTCCGTTTATCCCCACTTCAACCACTATAAACAAAGTGCTGGCCTTTGTGCACGTTCGTACAATCACAATCACCAGCAGGACCCCGATGATGACACAGTGCGCATCGAACCGTGACCATGCGTTTTGTTGACCGTTTTATTTGTGCATCAGGCTGTCTCCATGCATCTGACAACGAGCGAATGAATGAGCGAAAAGTACAGTACAACCGGTGTGAACTTGCCATAGCGAATCGCTGCGAGAACTGCCGTGCGACTAGCCAAGCGCGGTCAACTGTACACCGACGCTTCAGAAGATCCGCGCTCCCAAACCAATCTTCCGCACCATTCCGGACGCAGCCTAATCGGTTGCAGACTAGTCAAGGCAGTTGCGCCAAACAGTGTACAGTGTATTTGATAGCCCAGCCAATTCGAAATTCCATGACTTTTTCGCATCTCGGTGGTTTGTTTCAGTTCACTGCAATAACTACTGCAGTCCAGTATGAGGCTGGCCGACGCATTCTATACTCCATGGGGTACAATTGTGAGCATACGACGTTGATGTGATTGCTCCACCCCTCGCTTCGAGCGCATCTGCTGGGATTTTCGGACGTTCAGGTCGTTTGCAGCGCTTTTGGGGATTGCCGTTGCGTTTCAGGGCTTCCAGTGCCTTCTCAGCCTGCGTGTCTTTTGATTTTTTACACCTATTTTAGCGTCGCGGAGCCGTCACTTCCAATACAGCGGGTTTGACGACTCACGTCAGATTCTAGACGCCGGCGTTGCAATCGACTGAGGCTGCATGATTCAGCTCCTGATGCACTCGGCGGTCCCAGGGCAGAGAGACCGGGTCAGTCCCGGGGTCTCGCCCTCGAGCTACTCGGACAGCGACAGCGAGGCGGGCACGGGGCTGCGTGACGCAGTGCGTCGGGGCTTCGGGGCTCACGACCGGTCTGTCCGAGATGCTGACGAGAGGGTCGTCCCTCACCCCGCCCTCCCGCAGCAGTACTGGCGTCCTCGGGGTGACTCGACGACGAGCACCAGCGACGTCAGCTCCTATGCAACGTCGACCGGCCTGGACGACGGAACTGCACGCCATCTGTGGGTCGAGGGCGGTAGCACCGCACCAGGGACCGGCTCAATGCCGTGGGACGCGATGCGAGGCACCGATCCCCCGAGGAAGAAGCGGCTGCGAAAGTACCGAAAGGGGACCCATACGATCCGAAAGGTGAGCTAGACTCCTATACGTCGCCGTT
This sequence comes from Phytopythium oedochilum, assembly GCA_023338025.1. NCBI lineage: Eukaryota > Oomycota > Peronosporomycetes > Pythiales > Pythiaceae > Phytopythium > Phytopythium oedochilum. The sequence continues at coordinate 6,193 of JAADXX010000657.1, forward strand.
AGTGCGACCGCACCGAGCTGACTCGTGTCTTGAAAATGTGAACAGGAAGAGATCGCCTCGCTACATGAAGAGATCGGCGAGCTTCTCACGAACCTCGAAGCTCTCAAGACGTCGTCGTACCCGGCTCCGGCCTCGGGCGCCCCCGAGACCGAGCAAGATCGCGAGTTCCGGGAGAAGGTTTTCTCGAACAGACTGTTGCGACGCGCCGTTCACCAGCAGCAGGCCAAGTTCGCGCCCGTGCACGCGCTCTTCACGCGCTTCACGCTGTCGGTACGCTGGCGACGACGGGAGCGCGTGGTTCTTAATTTCAGCACTGACTCGACAACTGGTGACCTTGCTCAATTAGGAGGCCGAGGGCGGGAGTCCATTGCACCAGTTCATGCACCTCGGGAACGACGAGCACTTGCGGCAGGCCGCTCTGAACGCTATGAAGACGAGTGCAATCAACCGCGGCAAGCAGTTTCTTCAGAGGCGGTGGCCCGACGAGGAGCCGTGGCGCGCCATGAAGCAAGAGCACTACTTCGCATCGTCCACCGGCGACTACATGGGATTGTCCATGGCGACCATGCCGTTCCGCAAGATCAACGACGTCAAGACCGCGTTCGATGCGGTGATGAGTTTTTTCAACAACCTCGAGATCAGCGCGTCGGAGCAGTTCGGCAGCATTACGATTCGCGAGGACACGGACACGCCCGACAGCGGGATCGCGCAGAACCGACTCGTGACGACTGCACCGAGCGGGCTTCGCATGGAGTCCAACACGGTCTTCTTCTCGTGCTACTACGATGTCGACAGCGGCTGGGGAGACCAGCCGGAGCACGGCATCATCATCTGCGACTTCGTCGACCATGACACGCGGTACCCGTACCACCCTCGTCAGCGCATCCGGCGAGACGTGTGCGCGGTCGTCGAGGTCAAGAAGCACTTTACGCGAGACGCGCTGAAGCCAGGAGAGGTCAAGGAGTCTGTCGTGCTCACGCGCTGGGTGCAGACGAAGCTGCACCTCCCGTCCTTTGAGGTCGAGCCCGAGCACTGGGACCAGCTCTGCGAGAAAATGGAGCGCTGGGTCCACATCCTGCAGCCAAAGCAGCTTGAGGAGATTCTATAAGAGCAAGAGTTTAAGCGTCGAGTGGTGTAACAAGGCGAACGTTATCTATCCAAGATTCGCCGAGCAGAGGCACTGACGAGAGTAATAGAGTGAGTATGGTGCTGTTTCGTCTGAGCGACCCGTACATCAGATTACTTTTTGATCGACTCGAACTCCTTCGGAAGGACTGATGGGGACTGCAGGGCCGAGAAGTGGTCGTCGTGGGCTGGGACGACACGACTCATTCTTGTGGACAGCGGCGACGCGATCACAACGGAGATGGACGCCTCCTCCTTGAAGTCGGTGTGGTAGATCCTGTCGAAGTCGTCCAGCTGGACGGTAGCCACAACTTGTGGTTCGCGCAAGTACTTCCCGGGACGGTAGGCGACCCAGAGCGCGACTTGGGCGAAGCCGAGCACCGCTCCGGCGATGTTGGGCGACAGGATGAACATGTCATTATCCACCGCGGCGTATGCGACCCAGAGCGAACAGTTGACGGCGTTGCTGAGGCAGAGCGCGAATGGCAGCGATGCCGCAGACTTGGTGCGTAGGATCTTCCGGATAGTGGCCAGTGGCGAGGTGAACATAGCGATGGACGAGAAGATTGTGACCCATCCAGTGACGACAGCGATTTGGTGCTTGGACTGGTGCGTCACGCCCAGAGACGCGAGGATGGCGTATATGGTGTCGAGAAGCATGAAGAAGGCTGCGGTGGCGCAGACCTTGTAGATGTACGGCCGCTCGGTGCTCCAGTAGTAGTAGACGGCGACGAAGGCGATCAACGTGAGCACGCCGAAGACGGAGACGCTGAAGACCGGGAAGAAGTTGTCGATGTAGTAGGCGTAGATGGCGACCATGTAGCAGTTGGTGCAGAGCAGCACGACTGGCAGCACGGCCACCTCGCCCGTCTCGCGGCGCTTGTGCACGCGGTAGAAGTCCGGGAAGGGAGACACGCGCATCGTGATGGACACAATGATGGTCAGCACGCTCAGCACCGTGTGGGCCGTCGAGGTGGTCATGCTGACTGCAGGGACTGGTCGAGGCGGGTTAATCGCGCAGAGCAAGTCGGGGAATGCGAGCGCACTTGGCAAGGCGGGCACCCGTGACACAGTACCAAAGATTGTGCGCCCACTCACTCATTCCAGTAGGCTTGCGCGCCCACATATAATACAGTATGTAAACTCTTTTCGAAAAACATCTAAGCGTAATAATGCTGAAATATGTCTTAATTTTCCTTGTAATTGTCCTAAAATATTTTTAAACTGATGTTGATCCCCAGGTTTGTCAAGGCGGACAGTGCCATCGCTGGCACGGCACGCGCAAGTGGCATCTTGCCACACGCTCGAATCATCCCCCAACCGAAGGACTGGAGGACAGACGCCCCCGTCTCAAGATGGCCTGTCATTTCGTTTTGATAGGTGCATGCGAAAAAGTCCCCCCAAAATTCAGTTTTGTCTCGAAATAGCTATTTGCGCTGCTCGCGATTGCGCGATTGATTTCGCTTGAGACACAGTGCTCGCCCGGCGAGTCGCCCCGCCGCGCCTTGTCGCCTCTTACGCGGCCGCTCGCGCCTCCCCCCGAGCCATGTCGGCGCTCCCGACGGCCGCAAACCCATCGCTAGTGTCCCTGCTAGCGTCCGCGGCGGACTCGGCGCTCTGGATGGGCGATCTCCGGGCTGGCAGTGAGTCGGACACGGCGTCCACCCGCCTCGCCACGTCAGTCGCACAAAAGAAACGCGTTCACGAGCCGCTCGACAGCGGCAGCGTCTCGAGCGACTCGTCCGGAGGTGCCGAGCCTGAAGAGCTGACGACAGCGAACAAGAAGAAGCGCAAGTACCGCAAGGCAACGCACACAATCCGGAAGGTGAGCGCGCCATCGACTTGCGGTGTAATTGCTCAACGTGCTGACTATCGGGGGGGGGTGAAGGAGGAGAAAGCCAAACTGCTCAAGGAGCTAGCGGTGCTGCACTCGCGCATGGAGGACCTCCAGGCTCGCGCACTGCATCCAAGCGCGGAAGACAATCAGAGCGCGAGGCAGAAACTTCTTGCGAACCGGGTGCTGAGACGCGCGATCCAGAGCCAGCAGATCGAGCTCTCACGAGTGCACGGACTCATGTCGGAGTATTTTCTGTTCGTACGTCGTCTTTAGCGTCCGTTAGCTCATGCATCACCAGTGGTTCACTACTAACTATTGGTTGGTTTGCCGACTCTTGCCGACCCGAACAGGACACCGAAGCCGGCAGTCCGATCCATCGCTTCATCCAGCTGGGTCGGGACAAGAACTGCAGACACGAGCTCTTGATGGGGATGAAGGACTCGGTGCTCCAGGGCGCCGAGAACTTTTTGCGCAACCGGTTTCCGCGGCTGGACCCGCTGAAGCCCATGCGGGAGGAGCACTGCTTCGAAGCACCCAACGGAGACTACTGCAGCACATACGCTGCAGTGACTCAGCTCGAGAGCGCGGCCAGCGTACGCCAAGTGTTCGATGCTGTGCAGGCGTTCTTCTTCAACATCGAGATCAGCATCTCGGAGCGTCTCGGCAGCGTCACGATCCGCGAGGACGATGACCGGCACCTCTCGGGGCTCACGCAGAACCGCCTCGTGTCATCGACGAGTCCTGGCTGTCTGCTCATGGAGTCCAACTCCATTTTGTTCTCCCGCTGCGACGACAATGGGAATGCCCTCGTCGTGAGCGACTTCGTCGACGAAGACGAGCTGTATCCATATTACCCGTCCCTTCGGACGCGTCGAGATGTCAGCGCTTTCCTTCATTTTTCGACCCACACGAGACCGAAGCGAACGACGAGCGGGGACCAACTCGCCGACGACCAGGAGACGGAGACAGTTGTGGTGCTGACTCATTGGGTCAATCTGCGGCTGCACTACCCGAGCTTTGACGTGACGTCGAGCGGCTGGCGGGAGCTCCGCGAGTACTCGGAGCGCTGGTTGCGCACTCTTCAGCTCGTACTGCATGAGGCAAACTTCTCCAAGCCGCAGCCGCTGAGCGACCTCGAGCTACTTTAGTTGTCATTTTGTCATTTTCATTGCCAAATGTCACATAACTTTGAGATGGCATCAACAAATGATAAGATTTGTCAAACAAGGTGTATTTTTTTGTTCCAGAATCGATGCAATTAGTAAATATTTAAACATTTTAATAACATTATTGTAATATAGCAAAACATGATGCACTTGAATGAATTATTCAATACTTTAATCAAGTATATATACCCTTTCACGAACAACCCAGCAACAATTCGACCACTTCGACCACACCACCAAATTCACAACTGGTACGCACTTGATGGACGTCCCGAGTGCTGCCGACGTCGCGCCTGAGTGCACAATTCAGTCGCCCGTCGTGCGCAAGGCGAAGCGCCGGGCGGGCGAGGCGTCCTCTCCGTCGTTAATGTCGCTGCTGCTGGACGCAGCTGCCTCGGAGCGGTCGACGGGCACGAACGCCGAGCGGCCGCATCGCGCCGGCAGCGAGTCCAAACGCTCTAGGGACAGCTCCGTCGCATGGAGGAGTCGTGCAGCCGCCGGCGTGGAATGCAAGTGACGGTGAGCTACTGGTTGCGACCGAGACGCCGCGTTTGTTGATGCCGGTTGGTGTATCTCTTACAGCTGGACTGTCGGTCGCGACGCGCACTGAGGAAACCGACGTCGGCTCGGACGATACAAAGTCGGCGAAGCGCAAGTACCGGAAGGGCACCAACACCTTGCGCAAGGTCCGCTCGTTGTATCTTTGAAGGGCGCGGCTCTATTTCGCGGCTTACCGTCTCAGTCGCCCTGAACTATGCTCATGGCAGGAGGAGAAGCACCGGTTGGTGGCCGAAGTGGAGGAGCTGGAGAGGAACCTCGCAGAGCTGAAGAAGCGCGCGTCCGCCATCCAGTCGTTCGGGACACCAGCCGACATTGGAGCCTCGGTGGCCTTGCAAACGCTGCGTGACCGCGTGCTCGCCAACCAATACGAGTACGCGGGCGCGATGTCGCTCATGTCCGACTACAACCTCTGTGTAAGCGTTCACAACTCACGGTGCGAAGACACCTGTTTTGTCATGCTGACGAAGCATATGTTTGCAAACGCGCAGAGCTTGGAGGCCGGCAGTCCAATCCACGAGCCGATCCACTTGCCTCGTGATCGCGAGAGCCGCATCGACCTGATGAGGAAATCGCGATCGAGGCGGCTGCGACGCGCCAGAGAGTTCTTTGCGAGCCGCCGGACAAAGCTGAACGCGTGTGCTATGGTGCGAGAGGAGCATCGGTTCGAGACGCACTCGGGCGACTTTTGCGCCACTCGGTTCTCGGCGTTCCACTTCAAGGGCATCTACAGCACCCAGCGCGTGTTCGACCTGCTTCAATTCTACATGTCGAACGTGGAGATCAGCATGACGGAGAAAATGGGCTACTTGACCGTTCGCGAAAACGAGGACGGCTGTGTCGAGGGCGTCGCGCAGAACCGGCTGGTATCGACGCTGCACTCGGGCACAAAGATGGAGTCCAACTCGATTGTCTTCTCCGAGTTCAAGAAAGCAGACGCCGAGTTCCCGGGCAGCCCCGAGTACGGGGTGCTTGTGCTGGACGCTGTAAACAGCGACGAAAAGTACCCATATCGTCCAGCCGAGCGAGTACGCAAGGAGATTACCTCGATCATGGAAGTGCGCAGCCACACGAAACGATCACTGGGCATCAGCGACAGCGACGAGCGGGTCACGGTGCTCACGCGATGGATGTACTCGAAGCTGTTCCGGCCGGCGTTCCCGATTACGAACGAGGACTGGATCGAGCTGCGCGACGTCATGGACCGCTGGGGCCGCTCCATCCAGCTCACGCTTATGGAGAGCCTCTTCCCCGAGAACGACATGGTTGGATTGGTCTAGGAGCAGTTCGCAACCGATCTTTTGGCCATGACGAACGCCAGCTTCCTTGCTGGCGGTGCAGATGCACCGACGGGCAACGAGGTGAGGTGTTGGACAACATGACTAAAACGGTAACGCGATGCGTTGGCTTCAGTTTGGAGTTTATGCTGTACTATAAGCTGTATTATACAGTGTCACTTTTTTTGTAAATAAGAAGATCGCAATGCTCGACCCAAAACCCGGCAAACATACACGTTCTGTCATTTTTACCGCAACGCAAGCAAAAATGGGCGACTCCAGGTCTCCTCCATCCGCGTCCAAGGGTCCGCGTACGCGGCCAGCAGACGCGCGGGCGCTCGTGCCACGAGTCGTGGACCCTGCGACGACAGGTTCTGCTTCTGTTGTGCGTCTACCCACGCGGTTTCCGTCCGAGTACCGCGTGCGCAGCGACAACGGCGACAGTTTCCGTTCGCTGGCACTGTCCTCGATGGTGCTCACCGGCGAAAGCCGATGCAGAAGCGTCGAGGTAGCGACGTCGGCTGAGACGCTGCTAGCGCTCGGAGGCGGCGGCGCGGGGCTTGTGCCTATTGAAGGAGGCGGAGCGGTGGCGGTGCACAAGAAGCGGAGAGTGGTGGCTGCGCGTGGCCATCGAAGAAAAGAGACCAGTGGACGAGAGGAAGTGGATGGACAAGAACTGGGAAGTGGTTCGGATGTGGATGAGGGCGCGACGACAGCGAGCAGCATCAGGTCGGACGAAGTGGCGGAGAAGACAAAGAAGCGGCCGCGGCGGATCCGCAAGTACCGGAAGGCGACGCACACTATCCGGAAGGTGATGGAGGAATCCGGCACGCAACTCCACTGAGAGAGCGCGTCTGACGTGGCTGCACTGATTGGTGGCAAAGTAGGAGGAGAAGGAGGCGCTGCAGAAGGAGCTAGCCGCTCTGAGCGAGAAGATGCTGAAGCTGCAGCGGCGTGCGCTGAGCCTGACAGCCGAGAGCGAGGACGACGAATCCGCCGAGGATAAAACCACGTCTCGCAATGTCCTGTGCCATCTGCTGAGGAGACAGCAGCTCGAGTTCGCGACGATCCGCAAGCTGGTCACCGAGTCGACTGCAAGTGTGCGTGAACTAAGGATGCTGTAGACCCGCGCATCCTCCCATGAGCGACTCTCATCACGCTTTGATATGTGCTCGCTGCAGGTGATTCGCGTCGGAAGTCCCATCGAGGAGAAGATCCACATGAAAAAAGACCTGCATTCGCGCCGAGAGCTGCTTGCGAGGATCAAGGACTCCAAACTGAGGGATGGACTCTCTTTTCTACACAGTCGGCTTCCTGAAGTCGACCTTGGCTCTCCGATGGACGAGGACTTTCGGTTCGAGTCGCCCGAGGGAGACTTTTACGCGTGCCACTTCACTATCATCCAGTTTGAGAGCATGCGCAACGCACGACAAGTGTTCGACCAGCTGATCTACTACCTGTGCAACGTTGAAATCAGCATCTCGGAGAAGGTGGGGCACCTGACGATCCGCGAGGACGACGACGTGGCCGCGGACGGCATCGCACAGAACAAGATCGTGTCGACCACGGTCCACGGCATCAAGATGGAGTCGAACGCCGTGGTATTCTCGCGGTTTTACGACACAGCGTCCCCCGGAGATCGCGACGGCGAGTACGGAGTCATTGTGACGGACTTTGTCGACTTGGACGACCGGCATCCGTACCGCCCCACTGAGCGCATTCGGAAGGACGTGAGCAACGTGATGGAAGTGCGTCCGCACTGGCGGACAAGACCTGATGGACAGCGGGAGGAGGTCGTGGTGCTAGTGCGGTGGGCACACTCGCACCTTCGATACCCCGAGTTTGCCGTTCCTCGCGCTGCGTGGCTCGACTTGCGCGACAGCATGGACATTTGGAGCAAGAACATGCACAAGGTGATCATGGAGAGCATGATCTCGTCCTCGTCGACCTCGTCCACCGGGGTCACAACGCTCTCGATCGCTCATCCGCCGCTGTTCCTGCGGCCATGGGCAAGCTAGGGGCTGCGTTTACTTCGAAGCACCTCAAGTATACTGGAGTATCAGTCTGTACATGCTGAAGTCGAGCGAATACCGGTGACATTTATGTGGGATCGTGCTGTAAAATAGCATGCAAAAGGCCAACGACGGTGCAGCATCAGCCGACGACATGGTGGCTTTCTGACGTGGTGGGTTGTTTTCTCAAGGTTCGTCGTTCCGAGTGCGAGGCAGATGAGCTGACGCTGCGTCGAGTGCGAGACGGTGGGGAGAGTTCATTCTTGACGCGATGCGGCGCATCGTGTATAGCTGCAACGTATCGGCAGCTGCCGCGACGTGAGCGTGATGCAATTTTTACAATAGAGATCGGCAACGGTGGCTCTCGCAGGAGCAATCACACAGGAGAAGGCCCTGTCACCCCATCGCGCTGGTGGCATAGTGTCCATTCATCATCGTATGGCCTTATTATCGTTGCCCCCGGCGACTATTCTGGATATCTCGAGATGAACAGCATCACCAACTAGGAGTTCGCGGACAGCAGCGACTTCGCAAACGGCGGGCCGCTAGGTGGACTTCGTCGACCACGACGAGCTGAATCCGTACCGATCGGACGAACGGATTCACCAACATTTCTCGTGCCCTTCGCTTCGACACCGAGGACGTCACCGATATCAAGCAAGTCTACGACTCAATAGTCTACTACTTAGCCAGCCTGGAGGAAGATCCGCGTGATGGAGATTCATGGGACCGTGACGGTTCGAGAGGGCGATGGCGGCGCCGACTCGGGCATCCTGCACGGACGCATGGTGTCGTACTTGGAGAGAGGTATTCCGATAGATGAATAGTGTGTTCTTCATGCACTTCGACGTGCAGCATGGCCGCCCAGTCGGAACCATAACAAGCGGGGTGCTGGTCTTGCGTGGATGCCTAAGAGGAGCAAGAGCCATGGAAGCCGCAGAGATACCTATCGCATGATGAGCTTTGCGGAGTTCTCCATTGACCGCGAATGTTACTGTGCACTGAACTCTGGAGTCGCGACGACCTTGGCGACCACCGGACTCGGCGATCGATAACTGACGCATCCATGGCTGAATCGGGTCGCCGGGTAGGAGTAGGAGGACGAGGACGATCAGGAACTTGAGGAGGAGGTCGAGGACGAGGAGGACGAGGAGGACGTGGAGACTTGTGCGCCGGCAGGCAGATCCTGGAATGCCGAGGGCCCGCCGGGAGTTCCAACTGCCCAGTGGGCAGCTGTACGTCTCCCTTTTTATATTTCTACCTCTAATTTATTAGCATATGCAAACCGTCTCTAAACGGATTTCTGATACACTCACCCCTATATCAATAGATATACGGCCATAACTTATGACGCGACTTGCGTGTTACGTCTTCGATCTTGATCCGACTTCAACGCGTTCTGGTTGCGGGTGCATCGCGCGCGCGGACCTAAGGACACACGAAACGAGCTGAGCACATCAAGAACAGCTCAAACGACCGCACCTGTGACTCTCCGCGCGTCTGGAAGCTTCTCGTGCGTCTGGGAGCTATCCGTGCGTCCGCTGCTCCGCCGATCCTGTCTCTCTGGGCCGTGCGCTTGGAATTCGAGAGCGGCCTGCCTGCATGCCCGACAATCGGATTGCCATGGCTCGGACGAGGCAGACGGCGTCGAAGTAAACTGGAGGACGCGCGCCACGCAAGCAAATCGCTGCCCGGGCTGCACGCAAGCCGGCTCCGGTCGACCCAAACAAGCGCTGGACGGTATGGTCCGTCGTCGACCGCCGCGGCAGCCCGGCGCTTACGAGTACCGGGTTGTATGGGCGCTGCCCAACAACCCGGCTCGCGCGGCCAGCCGACCTGGGAGCCGCGCGTCTGGCTGCTTCGCGAGTGCTCCAACCTGGCAAGCGACCTGAACGTTGTAACGGGGTTACACGGTTATGGGTACTCCCGGTAAGTGCGCCGCACTTAGGGACCCCGCATCTACGGGCGACATGCCCTCCAGCTAAGTACGGCTGGAGGTTGAGTGGTTTACACGACCCCAAGAAGTACCGTGAGGTCTCTCCTTTCTTATGCATATTAGATTAGCGATTTTGATGCATCTTTAGGACCCTCAAAGTTGATACATAGCCCCGGAACCACCCATTCCGAGGCTAGTGTACAGAGTAGGAAACAGACACACAAAATATCATTCAGTCTCCATTTTACCAAGAAACTAGTGTTCCGTACATTTGATTAGGGGTATACAAACCCCTAGGTA
>JAADXX010000658.1:0-16398 GCA_023338025.1 Phytopythium oedochilum
ATCCTGCCCGCGTCGATCGATGTCTTCTGCTCACAGTGATCTCTAACGCTACGCTGTACTTCGACCACCGCCGCTGATTGTCTAGGGACGTGTTGATTGCTTCAAAACGAAAGCCGGAGCTGTTGGTTGCATAGTCAGTCGGAGCTCCTCCCGACTCCGAGTGCGATGCACTCCATCTGGCGATCTTCTAACGGTTTTGTCTAAGGTTGGTGCAAAGGCTTGTTTGCACTGAGTAAAATCAAGTAAAATCACCCCTTCAACTCGCCAATCGTGACAAGATTTGGGAAATTGAAGAAACACGTGCTCCGAATCTGATAACACGGAGCTCCACCGTGGAGCCACACGTCACATTGACAGTGGGGTCCACAGCGGAAATCGCCGGACTAAACACGCCGACAGGGAGCTAACCACCGGCGTTTGTCAGGCTGAGCTGAGTGTCATGTCAGCTGTGCACCGTGTACAGTCAACCCTCCGCTTTTAGCCAGCGTGGTATCCATAATATATACAAGATGAATATTTGTGGGTGACCATATTTGTATAGTCCATACTTGAATGACAATAAAACATTTTGTAGAATATGTGAATACAGTGGTGGCTAAAAACGGAGGGTTGACTGTACTATGACGCTCCAGAGCGGCTCGACCAAAGAGCCAGCAGGATTCAAGCGCGAAGGGCTCCGAATCCGTTCGCAGCGTCGCTATCTCTGGCGCGGCACTGAGCAGCCTCTGGTCCATGGTTACACCTAGCGTGCGCCGGTCTCACGGTCGCATGGGTTGGATGTGGGGACGAACGTATGCTCTCGAGCGCGCCAAGCTGAAGGGTGATGCCAAGCGGTCGTCGCACAGCGATACTGAAGTAGTCGTGAGCAACGCTGGCCCACACAGCATAGGACTGGGCTTCGAAGTGGTCTACAGTAGGAACCTGATCTCCTGCACAGAAGCCGTCGATCGAGATACAGCATGACGATTGAGCTTGAAGTTGTCGTAGTGAACGCTCGGAGCTGCTTGATGATCAAGCCTTGATCCGACAGAGACCCTACGAATCATATGATTGGTTGAAACTACTTATTTTGAAGCGATGATTGGTGGAAATATGTTCAAGCGCAAAGCTGCAGGCGCGTCCAGAATTGACGGTGAGCCGCCGCCACCTGCACGGGCGGACGCTCGGTCGCCTGCCTCGGTCGCCGCCAGCATGCACACGTCGTACGACACGTGGGCCAAGTTCGACGTGGAGAAGGAGCTCGAGCGCGTGGACCTGCGCGCGCAGCGCGAGGAGCAGGCGCAGCAGGCGCGCAAGCAGCAGCAGGCCAAGCGCGGCGTCGAGGACTCGGTCGCGCAGGAGTCGGAGGACGCGGCTGAGATCCTGGCGGCCCAGGCGGCGGTCGCGGCGCTCAAGGCCAAGCGCAAGGGCCGGCGCGGCTCCAGGGACACCAAAAGCGGCGGGAGTGCGACTGCTGAGCCCTCTTCCGGCGATGCCACCGCGTCAATGAAGGAGTCGGGAGGCCCAGAGACGAATGAGCGCGACGATGAAGCCAAGGCGGTCGAGCGGCTGGAGCAGCAGGCGCGGCTGATGAAGCGCAAGCACGAGCTGCTGCAGCTGATCGTGACGGCGAGACGCGACGGCGAGGCGAAGCTCGAAGCGGGCGAGAACCGCGACGCGCTGACGCGGTTTGAGACGGCTTTGGAGGCGACGCGAGCGCTTGAAGCGATGCTGCCGGAGCTTTCGCCGGAGCAAGAGCGAGATACTAGCAGCAGTGCAGCAAGGAGCGGCGAGAAGGAGTCTACGCCCGGTCACAGCGGCGAGGAGAAGAGCCGCGATGGTCACAACCATCACCATCACGACGACAAATGCAGCCACGGGTGCAAGCACAGTCAGCACGAACGCGAGCAAGGCAAGCCGGCCGAGCTTCCGCAGCCGACAGACCTGACAGCCGTTGTGGACATGTTCTACAAGGACATCTACTTGGGGATTGGCACGTGTCAGACCCGAGCGCAGCGCCACTCGCTGGCCTCGGAAGCGTTCAAGGAGCTGTTGGTGCGCGATGGGTCCCATGTTCGGGCGTGGATGCTCCGAGGCGGGGCGTTCGACGCCATGGGTAAGGCCAGCCTTGATCGAGTATGCTGACGTGCGAGAGACATACTGACTTTGTTTGCACGCCTCAAATCGCGCGGCGGACCGAAGGTGCTCCATTGCTCGCGATGCTCCACTACAACCGCGTGACGACCCTGGTAACACGTTACTCTGTTGGCGAGGCATGGGATGGCCCACATGCGCGCAGTCTGACCGTGTTGCTACCGTGCGCAGGCACCAAACAATGAAGTGGGCAGTAAGGCCCTCGAGAACATCAAACGCAAGTTGTATGACACCGAGACTGACACAGCAGGTGAAGTTTGATGCAAGGCACAACCGTTGATGAGTGTGATAGCGCGCACCCCAGGTTCTGATGGTCGTTGGCCGTAATTCAGATACTCATGGCGACGAAGAGGCCAAGTTACCCGACGACCCAATCGCGGCGATTGCGGAGACGTTCCAGCAAGGCAGTGTTATTATGGTCGAGGGCTTCTTTGACTACGCGGCCAAGAAGTTCAAGGCGGTTCTCCGCATGCTCGAAGCAGCCAAGTCGCGCAGCCTGCCAGTCGATCCTGAGATCCTGCGCCAGGTACGTCGAAATGTGTGCGGAGGCTGCTTCCACCGCTCTGGCGTTGTTGATTGATAGTGTCCTGACCGGGATTCGTTCGTAGCTGGAACTTGCTGCCAATTTGAACATTGCGAGCGCCAGTCTGGAAATGCAACGCGACTACGGCGCAGCGCTCGGCCACTGCGACCGTGTGCTAGAGCTCAATCCGGACAACGCAGTGTGCCACTTCCGGATGGGCCAGCTGCTGCGGGCATCGCACAAGTATGAAAAGGCGATCGCCCATCTCGAATTGGCGCAGCAACTCTGTGGACAGACCCGGAGCAGCGCGCAGTTTGCCAGTGCTATCGCGAAAGAGATGGACAAGGCGCTGTTCGACCGCGGGCAGTACGACTACGCGTTCATTAAGGAGGCGGCAGCCCGCGAGAAACGCCGCGCGAACTGATCAACGCGAGCAAGTGGAACGAATAACGATGGTAGTGCTAACACTGGGTCGTCCATTGTACTATCAGCGACCTTCAGATGGTTGCAACGAGCTTGTGCATGTGAGCTGCACTCGTTCGTCTATCGGGCGACCGCCCGCCGCTGAGAAACGGCATGCTGCTGTCTGTCGGAGGCGTGATCGTGTCGAATTCGAGAAGATCCACTGACAAATCGATCATCGGTCGTTCCAGCTCCTCACGCGCTGTCGTTCTCACTGGTGGCGTCTCCTCATCGTCGCTGCGGTCGCTGCGGTCGCTCGCGTCGTCCGTCTCCGACTCGTACCGCTCCCGCATCTCTCTTGTTGTCGCCCCCGGCGGGAAGGAGACGTGAGTGACGATCCTGGACGCGAGGTCGTCAGCGTTCCAGCGAGAGTACGACCTCGCGTCCGAGTACGCGAGAAGGTGGGCTTCGTCCTTGATCGACACGCTGGATCTGGTGAAGCTGTCCTCTTTCAGACTCGAGTACGATCCGCGCAGCCCGCGATCCAACAGGCTCTGATGCAGCTTCTCGGCCTGTCGTCGCGCGCGGAATAGCTCGCGCTCATCGGTCAGGAGGTCGCTGATATCGGAGGCCAGCTTGCGGACGCCTGCACCGACATCCAGGTTGGAGCTGAAGCGGTACTGCTCGGACTCGTACCGGTTGTAGTCGTCGGCTAGCTCCCGCAGGAACGAGCTGCGCGGCGGGTCCTGGCAGTCCTTGAGCACCTGGATGGAGCCGTTGACGAGCACAAAGTGCAGCAGGTGGAGCGCCTTCTTCATCAGCACCGGTTCGTGCTGGTAGTCGACGAGCACTTCCCAGATGCGGCTCATGATGAACGGGTAGTCGACGATGTTGTTGGTTCTCGAGGCCAGGTCGCTCAGGACGAACGTCGGAATGGCCGCCGGGTGCGCCGGCTTGTTCGAGAAGCTGAAGACCGACTCCTCCACCAGCAGGTGCTCATCCAGGATCTCCTCCACGCGGGTGCGCGGCTCGCCGCTCACGGCCGTCTTGACGATCTCGGCCACCTCCTCCAGCGCCGCCCGCAGTCGGTCCATCTGTATCAATTTGGTGGGGTTATCAGCAACTGCCAAGCCGAAGACGTCAATGCGAGACTGAGAGGGCGAGGCTGGCAGCACTCGAGAGCTCATGACCCGGAAATACCGGCCATGGGCGTCCTATTTCCGTGCGCGCCGCGTATCTTCCTGCCTATAAAGATAGCAACGGCAACGACAACGGGTTCAACCCGTTCAATGTAGCCATGTGTATGTACCTCACGGGACACAATAATAATTCCTGTCTGCGCATTGTGATTGGCTGAAAATGCCCATGTTGCCGTCGCGACCATTGCTTGGCGCAGGAAAGGCGGCGGCGTTTTCATAGTCAAGTCCAGTGTATAAGCGACCGGAGACATCGAGCGACGAGCATGGCGAGCAGCATGTCGAGGCTGCCTGCGGGCCTGGCCGCGGCCTCGGTGACGGACCCGCGCTCGGGCGAGGTAGACGTGCAGCAGCTGCGCAAGGCGCTGTCCAAGTACGCGCTGCCGAGCGCGGGCGAGCTGCGGCACCTGCGCGCGGCAGACCCGACGACGTCCTACCGCTCGTCCTTCTTCCGTCTGCAGGTGGACGAGCTGCTGGCGGCCGTCGCGAGCTCTCCGGGCGGCGCCAAGGCCGCGCAGGGTGTCCAGGCGCTGCTGTTCGAGGTCAAGACGGCGCTCGAGGCGCTGGGCGAGCAGCAGGTGACGCACGCGGCGCTCGGCGCGCGTGGACTGCCCGTGCGAAACCACGTCAAGCGCAAGGAGGTGGTGCTGCCGTTCCGCAAGCCGGCGCGCTTGGACGTCGTCGGCAGCTACATCCTGAACAACATGGCCTTCTCGCGCAAGGGCAGCGCCGAGTACGCCGCGCTCACGGTCGACGTGGCCGTCGAGATGCCGCGCGAGTGCTTCTTTCCCAAGGACTTTGGCAACTACCGCTACGCCGACAAGCGATGCCTGTACCTCGGCGTACTGACCGCGGAACTGCAGGCGCGCACGGAGAGATACGCCAAGGTGGCGCTGGCCGGCTTCAACGGCGACTGCGGCAAGCCGGTGGCCGTCGTACACGTCAGCAGCACGCACCTGGCCACGCACAACGTCAAGTGCTCGCGCTTCCGCATCCGCATCATCCCGGTCGTTACGCCTGAGCTGTTCAAGCTGTCCAAGCTCGCTCCGTCGCGCAACAACATCCGCCACGAGCCCGACATGACGGAGGCGCAGATGAAGGCCTGCCGCTCGCCGCACTACAACAACGCGATCCTCGAGGACATGATGATGCGCCAGCACACGCGCGAGCTGCACGCAGCGCTCAAGAGCTCGCCCAGCTTTGCCGAGGCCTGCGTGCTCATCAAGGTCTGGGTGCGCCAGCGCGGCTTCCATCGCGCTCCCGACTCGATCAACGGGTTCCTCGCGTGCATGCTGCTGCTGTTCCTGCTCCAGACGAAGCGCGTCAACGCTCAGACGCCGTCGGACCAGATGTTTAAGGTGTTCGTGCAGTTTATTGCGGTGCACGACCTCGAGAAGGAGCCGCTTCTGTTCCCGCCCGCCGAGGGAGGCGTTGTACTCACGTCGGAGGGCATGCAGGTGTTCCAGTCGTCGTTCGAACTCGTGTTCATCGACTCGTCCGGCCGGCTGAACCTATTCGGGCGTGTCACTCGCAGCGCATGGCTGGAGCTGCAGCAGGCCGCGAAGGAATCGGCGCGATTGGTGCAGCAGGGAGCGATGGACGACTTCCGCGCGCTGTTCATCAAGAAGAACGAGTTCTGGACGCGGTATGACCAGTACATTTGGCTCCCTGCACCTATCTCGGTGGATGATGAGGCCCATGGTGATGCCTACACGGAGGAGGAGCGTCGCAGCATCAACGACTTGGGCCTCGAACAGTTCTGGATGCGGAAGGTGCAAGGTGTTGTCAAGCAAGCGCTCACAGACCGTGTTCATATCGTCCGCCCGTACGTTGACGATGCTGGTGAGTGGGGGCTCGACGATGATGGAGCCGAGTCTCACTCGCGTGGCCGCCGAGCCCACCGCAAGGTTGCAATCGGTCTGCGGGTTGACCCTGACAACGCTGGCCGGATCGTAGACAAGGGTCCGTCGGCCGACGACAAGGACGCCAGCACTACGTTCCGCCGCTTCTGGCGTGGCAAGTCGGAGCTGCGCCGCTTCAAGGACGGCGCCATCATCGAGGCAGTCGTGTGGGACCAGATCTCGGCAGACGACCGCCATTTGGTGCTCGAAGCGATCGTCAAGTTCATTGTTCCCGCTCACTGCCCCCACGTGTCTGCATCGCGCATCAAGACGTCAAACGCCGCGCTCTACACGGCTCTTGATGTGCACTCCTCGTCATCCAAGGCTGCGCATGGGTCTCAAGGCACCGTGGTGGGAGGCTCGTCATTCGAGTCGACGATGACGGCCGTGTCCCAGCTCTGGGTCGTGTTCAACAACTTCGCCAAGACGTTGCGCGACTTGGACTCGCTTCCGCTCAAGGTCTCGGACGTGCAGCCCGTGCATCCAGGATTTCGATACACCAGTCTGTTCCCAGTCGAACCGCACCCGCTCGCGTTCTCCAAAGGAGAGAAGGTGACGACGGCGCCTGTTTCGTTCGTGAGCACAGTCCTCGAGCCGCTGGAGTTGTTCGTGCGATTTGAGCGCTCGTCGTCGTGGCCTAACGACAAGGATGCTCTGCGTCACGCCAAGACGGGCTTCTACGTCCACATTGCGCACGAGTTGGAGACGCTCCACAACATTCGCTGCGACGTGTCGATCGACAGCGTGGACGTGATGCTGAGCGGGTACGTGTTCCGCCTCGTGATCCGCAGCGAGAAGGAGCTCGCAGTGGAAACGGGCGCGATCGGCGCGCGCAAGCTTGCCCTCGTCCACTCGCCCGCGTACGTCGCCGCCAAGTGCGCGTCGGACTACATCAGCAAGCATGCGAGCCACATCCATGCGCTGCACAGCAAGAACGTGTCGTACGGCCCGACGGTGCGCCTCGTGCGCCGATGGCTCGCGAGCAAGTTCCTGAGCAACGCGCTGCCCGTCGAGGCGGTCGAGCTGCTGGTCGCGGACGTGTTCGTCGCGGCGGACGCGCCGCACTCGATCCTCTCGGGCTTTGTGCGCGTGCTCAAGCGCATTGCGAGCTTCGACTGGCAGCAGATGCCGCTCACGGTGGACCTGAACGGCGGCTTCCGGGACGACGACCGTCGTCGGGAGGTGTTCAAGCGCTTCGACGCGTCGGCTGCGGCTAGCGCGAGCACGAACGCCAACCACCCGGCCATGTTCATCGCGGCCGACTACGAAGACGCCGACTGCCTGTCGAGCTGGACGCGCTTCTCCCCTGACCGTGTGGTGGTCCAGCGCTTGGTCTCGCTTGCCCAGCGCTCGTACGATGCGATGGTCCAGTGGCTCGCGGCCGGTGCGTCGGCGTCGGGCTGGCAGGCCGCGTTCGCGTCTTCGCGCGCCGAGTTCGACGCCATGCTGACGCTCTCGACGGACCGACTCCCGTCCAAGAAGGCGCCGCGCACGGACGGCAGCGAGGACGTGTCGGCGGGCAAGAAGAAAAGCAAGAAACACCACCACCACGCGTTCGTCTCGCCCGTGTACAAGAACATGAGCCTGGCGAGCGTGCCCGTGTACATCGGCTTGGACCCCGTGCGCGAGCTCGTGGCCGACCTCGAGCGGCGCTTCGGCCACACCGCCTTTTTCTTTGTCAACGCCGTCGACACCCGCGAGATCCTGGTCGCGTGGCGGCCCATGGCGTTCCTGCCGTCCAAGTTCCGCGCCATCGCGTCCAGCGGCCTGGCGGTGCTGCCGAGCCAGCCGGCGGACGAGCACGACGGCGCGCTGGCCGAGGCGCCGACGCGGAGCTACGCCGTCCCCAACGTGTTCGAGCTGCTGGCCGAGATGCGCCGCCTGGGCGACGGCATGGTGGACTGCGTCGCGCTCCAGCCCTTTGCTGGCGTCGATGCGTAGCCGTCGGAGCGGACAGCAGATCATAGAGACACCTGTGCGCCTTTAGATTATCAAGAACCTGTCTGTCACCCAAGTGTCGGGATGATGAGAGTGTGTGTGTGGGGGGAGACTGCTAGGAAAAAAATGGAGCCACGTTCATTTAAGAAGCGGCCGCGAGCGACTTTGGAACGGCATGGCAAGCGTCCACGACCAGCCGAGGCGTGTGGAGCATCGCTACGAGCATACCGGTCCCTCGCGGCGCCGAATAAAATGAGGGAGATGCACGGACACCACCGACACGGCACCTGCTGCGCACATGCGTCCACTGGGCGGCTGGCGCTACCTATTCGGCGGCGTTGTCGACGATCTTGCTGGCGACGGCCTTGCTCACGTCCTTGCTCACGTCCTTGACGACGCTGCTGACGTCCGCGAAGACGGCGCCGCCGCTGCTGACGGCCTCCTTCATGGCGTGGTCGATGCGCGACTCGTGGCTCTTGAGGAAGGGCGCGAGGAAGTGGTTGTAGAGGAAGGACGCGCCCTGGGTCGACGGCATGAAGAGCCACAGCAGGAAGCCGAGCTTGAACGCGTAGTAGAAGGGGATCCAGTAGAGCAGGAAGTCCGAGAAGACCTCGACGATGTTGAAGCACGCGTAGACGACCCAGTACGTGAGCCACTGCACGTCGTCCTTCTTGTTGTCCGACTCGACCGCCTTGAACGACGCGTACGCCGGGTACGCGAAGCCCACGAGGTTGCAGATGAGCCCGGCGCCGAAGCCCACGAGCAGCAGCAGCAGCAGCACGGCCGAGCCGGCCGCCACCAGGTACAGCTTCTCCACGCCCGTCGCCTCCTGCGCCTTCTGCAAGACGGGGAACTTGTCCAGGTCCTTCGCCCACTTGTCCATGTACACCTGCACCTTGTCCATGCTTCTTGCTGTGTGGGTGTGCTTGCTTCCCGCGGGTCTCCGGGCCTTGGGCTTCCTCCTCGCGTGCGCTTTTCGAGAGTGAATTCCCCCTTTTGGCTCGCGCTCCCCACGGTTGGCTGGGTTGTTCTTTTTCGTTGTTGGCCGTGTCGTTGGCTCGGTTCCCCTTGAACTTGGCGATATCGCGTTTGCATGGGAGCTGCGATTTACGACAGTAATGAAACTGCGGAGTTGGGATTCCACTATAGTTTATCTTGTGAGGAAGATGTGTAGCAAATATTCGCGAGCCGAAGTGAGAATGGTAACGCAGCTATATCGAGGCGGACGGGGTATTGGGTATGAAAGGTAAGAAGACTGCCCAGTCTCTCCCGCCTGAAGTCGAGCCAAGCTTACACCGCCGACCGACGCTGTGCAGTCACGACAACGCGGCCGGGGATTCCGATCGTGTCGTCAATGCGGCGGAGAGGCGACGCCCATTCGCCGCGCATACCTGCACCCGGCGGAGTGAGGGCGCCCGCGCGTCGAACCGGATCGCCGCCTCGCCGGCGTCACTGGCCGCGTCAGAGACTCTCCCCGAAATCTGCCGCTCAGTCTCACGGGATATCAATCCCCGCAGGTTTTCTGATCTTGTTCTCGACCACCCCTTTTCCCCGCGCCTTCCGGAAAGTTCCCCGGCGTATCCTGCGCAGCTACACAAGCGTGCGGCTGTGAATGGATCGCTGAAGTGAAGTGCGGGAATGCTCGACTCGAGTCTCGCCCCCAAGCCTCGACGGGTGGCATGAACGTCATGGTGAAGCCATGATGCGGACGAGCTGTCGGCTGATTTGCGAGACCCGGCACTGCACCTGCGTGCGGATCGAGCCGGTAGCGCTCCGCGCGCATGACTCGAGCGACGCGCGTGCCGGTTCGGCGCCACGCCTCAAGTCCGCACCCGCGCTTTGGTGCCGGCCGACGCGGCAGGTGGAGATGCAAGAGGCACATACGCCGCGCTTCAATACGTTATAGGAGTGCTATTCCGCGTCGTTACCGCCCTAAAAGTCGGAGCAGCGGCCCTTGCGCTCCCAGTCGCCGTATCGCGTGGGCTCCTTGAACTTGCCGCCGCGCGTCGGGCCGCCCCACTCCTTGCCCGCGGGGCCGACCACGACCATCTCCTCCAAGTCCTCGTCGTCCTCGTCGTCATCGTCGTGGTCGTCGTGGTCGTGGTCGTGGTCGTGGTCGTGGTGCGCGATCGGGACCTCGGGGCGGAGCGCTCCCGGCCCCGTCTGGAGCGCCACCAACTCCTCCTCGTCGTCCTTGAGCCCGTGCATGCGCAGCGCAGAGCTCGACACTGCGCGCTGCGGCATCGGTGCCGCCACCAGGCTCTTCCGGGCACCAGCGGCCCGCAGCGACGGCGCTGCGCGCATGGCTCCCGCCAACGCCGCTCGCCCCAGTCGCCCAACCTGCGCCATCGCTCTTTGCCAAGTGCAGAAGGCATGGGGATGGATGATAGGTAAATCGCGTGGACCACATGGATTCCTGAATGATGTGGCCCACATTTCATTTTGACCATCACTCCAATGAGCTTCACTCCTGAAACGGACCTTGAAGCGAAGCGCATTGTGTCGGTTCGCTTGCGCTCCACATACTCAACGCAAGTGTATTCGAGAAAGGGCATGAGCCACGAGATGGACGAGGCGGGCGGGCGAGGCGCGGCGGACGCGCTGCACGAGTTCACGGCCGCCTGCTGCGTCTCCCGCGTGGGCGGTGCACGTCACGGCGGCGGGCGGGCTCCTGCGCTCGTACTGGCGATGGCGCCGCCGTCGCTGCTGGAAGAGTACGCGCACGAGGACGCGCTGGACTTTGTCTTCGCGGACGAGATGAAGGTGGCGCGGCAGCTGCAGGGCCAGGCGGACGCCGGGAGAGCGCTCCTCGCCGACGTCTACTGCTCTAGGAGCTGCGCGCGCGCGATTCCGACGGCCGCGGCGGACGCTGAGGACGCATCGGCGGGCTCGGAGTACTATCGCGCTGTATACGACGGTGAGGAGCGAGATACACTCTCAGTCGAAGGGACGGTGCGAGATGAGACTGAAAGCGACGGCTAGTGTTGTACCCGCAGGTGGCCAAGATCAAGCAAGTGAGCGACTTCTGCTCCAAGACGGGGCTGCTGCTCAGCGATGCCATACAGCGGCTTACGGTGCACGAGAACGCGTCTCGGACGATCCCTGACGCGTTAGCGGACGCGCTGTTGGATGTGCTGGACGTGGTGATGCAGTTGAGCCACCTGCACAACGCCAAATCCAGTCTGCGCAACGACTTCTCCGTGTTCAAACGGTTCGTGCTCGCTAGGAATACTACTGCCGCGGGCTGACCAATCTGAAGGATCGACATGTGCGTGGTGGTGCTTGACGTGCAGAATATACCTGAATGTCAAGGCCCGTGACGAAGATGCAGAGCGCCTAGAACGCGACATGGCGCGCCTGCAGGAGTTTGTCGGGAGCTCCAGCCAGCCCAAAGGCTCGATTTGGGCGTCGCTCGAGCACAATCTGGCCAACATCAAGCGGTACGGATGCTCACAAAAAACTCGTGAGGATGTGCTCCGTGCTGAGATAAATCACTGATACTCATCATGCATCTTGAAGGTTTGATCAAGTCGCATTCCTGTTGCTTAAGCGATGCGTCAACCTGCTAGAGAACAGCGTGTGCATGGCGCCAGCAGCACACTTCAAGCATTTACGACTGACCGCGCACTTGAGATCGGTTCTGGAAGACCTCGAGAAGACTGCCAAGGGCAAAACGTTGGGAATCGACCGAAAACTCCTCGAAACGGTATTCGTGATGAAGTTGGATCGTTGGAGGCAGTTCTTACGAGAGGTTGACCCTTCTTACTGATCTTGCAGGCATCGAAATTGGGCTCGCGATATCCAATCGTGCCGATATTTGCTGAGCTGAGCACGAAGTCGCCGAAAATGGCTGCAGCACCTACACGAAGCAACAAGTCTGGCGACCAGATAGGCACGTCTGTGAGTAAGACGTACGATATCGCCGCTATTTCAAGCGACGTCAAGGCTTCGTGCGAAGAATACCTGTCGCGACTGTTCTTCGCAACCAATCTCGTACGCTGCTTCCTCCATCGGCCATCGCCGTGGCGCGCTGAAGTGTTCTCTAATGTTATTATGCATTTGCGTATCATCAGTCAAGCCAGTCAAAGGCTACCCAAGCGAGCGAGTCGCTGTTCGAGACGATGACTGATGGCATAAAGCGCATGAGCGAGTGGAAGACGAACTTCCTGCTCTTCCTCGCATACAAGCAGCAGGCGAGTCCTATCGTTCGTCCGGTCATGTGCAACCTAGTCTGACCCTCTAAACGCTATGTAGGTGGTCGAATACAACAACCAGCAGCCAACTGAAGACATCGCCAACGAATCTTCCGTCGCCGACTATGAGCGAGCCATCGAGGAGAGCTTTACAAATGACGAATGGCTCGGAATGGTCGATATCATCCACTGCACAAAGTCGGTGGTGAATGTGCTGCGGCAGTTCTTCGTCCAACTTGTGGGGTGCGCACGGCGGTGCGTGTATTCGAGAATCCAGGAGTTTGTCCAGCGCGTCTTGCTCCCTATTCTACACCGGGCAGACAAGCGCAATCTAGCGTGCACCAAGCTGCTGCATGATCTCCGCCTATGCGTACGTATTCCATAGGGATCGTTACTGTCGCTCATTCACTGATTGCTACTTTTTTGTTCGTTTAGTGTGGTGACTGGGACGACAGCACACTGCTCGCAGACGACTTCAAGAAGCGCCGAAAGGAGCGGAAGTTGCCCAAGGTGCCCGAAAAGACAGCGAGCATATCGCAGTCACAGCTGCAGCTGATCCGGACGATCGTTGACGCGATCTATAGCAAACGGTCGATGGCGGAGCTCAACACTAAGCTGTCGGCTGCATCCTCCTTGTTTTCCTTCAAGCGAGAGCTCAACAGGTGTGGTTACATGCATCTGCTTACACCTCAACCACCTCCTAGTCCTCACGTTACATCTCTTTCTTGGACTGATCAGCGCAGACATAGAGGTGCTGAGCAGGTTTTATCACGACAGTTCCATCTTTCCGAGCGTGCTGGCGTTGGAAGACACGCTCAAAGAACTACAAGACTTCTCCGCGCTCTGGTTCCGCGAGCTCCAGCTAGAACTCACCCAAGCCATCCAGTTCCCTACTGCCGCCTCACTCCCGTGGCTGCTGGTGGAGCGAGGTCTCTCGCTTGCTCTTCAACTCGGTGTTGAACCGACGATCTCGCTGCTGGATGTTTACAATGACGCTGCCTACAGGTCCGTCTTCGAGCTAAAAAAGCGTTTCCTGTACGATGAAGCTATTGCTGAGGGCAGCATGTGCTACGATTTTCTTGTGCACTCGGTTTCCGATCAAACATACCTCCAAGCGAAGTCTATCGCGTCGGTACCAATCGACCCGGAGATCTCGAACCAACGCACGGCCGTGGCTCGCGGGAGGCGAGGACTTGATCCAGCCTCACTCACGCACCGAATCGTTAATGTCTTCGGAGTCAATCACCGTGTTTCAGCCGAGATTGCCCTTCATGTCAACTCTCGAGTGCGGAGAGATCTAGTAGCATGGGTGAAGAAGCTTGAGAGAAGCGGCATTACAAGTATCTCGGTCATGGAGCGTCAGCTGAGAGTGTACCAGAGAGCCCACCACCAGCTTCGCAGTTTGAGCCTGACGCGGTTCGAAGATTTACTGGACGAAGTTTTGGGGCAGCAGCATTCGCAAACACTTGCGGCGTCGAAGCCGATCTCGTCTCGAGTGCATCGTTTTATCGCCCGCGCGCTGCTCTCGAGTCTGTGTCAGCGATTTTCAGTGGAATTTCGTGGCGAGCGGTTCGTTCAAAGCATGGAGCACCCCGCTCTGCTGTTGGAGACCGAAGACGAGAGTGATCGATACCAAGCATCCCGCGACCCGGAAGAACCGAAGCAATTCAGCAATATTGTCGGAGAAACCGGGAGCGACGAGATCGGCGGCTGTGAGAGCCACGAAGACTCGTCCTTTGGGTATGCAAAGCGGAATGGGTATGACATCGAGCGCGCAACTATTGACACCTATTGCGTGTTTGGTTGCTTCGTAGTCCCGAGCATGTCAAGGCGATTTCAGCGATGCTTCGACACAGCCAAGTGCTGCAACTCGCCGACGATTGCATCGAGTTTGCCATCTCCAAGGTAGCGCTCTCTCTGTTGTTTTTGGTCTTTCGGAGCGATGGGATTAACCTGATCCTTGGCTGGTGACTTGGCTGTGTTGCAGATCGAAGATGTGCTAAGTTTGTGCATTCCTGCGCTTGGGTCGGCTATTCCTCCTTACCGCCTCCCACGCTTCATGTACCGCGCAGAAGGTGAGTGTCCAGTCATCCAGTGGATGACATCCGCAGCTACCTGACAAGCACAAAAGGAACTCACCACTGCCTCGATACCCTTCCTTGTGCAGGTTGCTTCGGCTACTTTGAGGGGAAATTCAAGCACATGCTGGACTCGGACGAGCTCGAAGCGCAGGTGCTACACTGCTTTCGAGAAATCGGGAACGCGCTCATGTTCCTCCTGCTACTCGATGAGGTAAGTCGAGTTCTCAATTGTCGCTTTGCAGGCTCGCGTGGCACTAACGGTATCTCCTTCTCCTGTGGGGTGAACTGACTGAGTAGGAGCTCGCGACAGCCGAGGCTGTGAACACACCGACATCACGAGACGACGCGCCTGGAATATTTCTTTACGCGCTTGAGCGAGTCCACGACGCGCTAATTGACAGCGGGATAGCGGATGAGTGGCATGCTTCGGTCGACTCGTGCCCCGACGCCTTGGCCAATCCTTGTGCGTTTTATCACGTCTGGAGCGCCATCGAGTTCATCAGCTGTTGCCGCCCTCAAGGGGATCACTCGTTGGGTATGACAGCGAGCCGCGATCTGTTCGGAGACGGACTGCAGATCGCTGGGTGCGTGCTCATTCACCTGCTCGACCAGCGCGCGCTGTACGAGCTGTGGAACGTCTCGCAGCACGTACTTGACGCTTGGAGATGCGACCAGGCACGGTCGTTTGCCAGTAGCGATGGATCTGGGTCCAACGGGACGATTCCGATATCCCCCAAGGCGGTGTCTTCGACGCCAGCGGTAATCATGGCCTCGCACAAGCGCTGGAAGAAGGCGAAGGCCTCTGCGCATGCACCATACGAGTCGAGCGCATCCTCGACAGTCGGGACTCTAGACCAGGAGATGAAGGAGAAGGCACGCGCGTTCCTGTCTTCCGCCCAGCAAATGCGTGACACGAGCGCGCGCATCTTCCACGTGCTGGAGCGCTTTTGGCCGACTCGACATGCAAGTATGGGAGAAGACTCCTCCGCTGTTTCGTTCACTTCGCCAGCGTTTCATCCGCCAGCGGCCGACGCGCCGTCATGAACCTGCCAGAGCGTTCTCCTACCAATCACGCTGCTCGTGTCGTGCCTCGCCACTCAAATACTGTCTAACTCAGTTGCCCCGCAGGCCGTCTCCTGCTGCTGCTGCCCGCTCTTCTAATGCGCATCGCTTCACCCCACATTAGGCGACGCAGTACATCACCAGCGCGATGACTGCGACGAGTCCGAGCACGGCGATCACGGCCGTCACCATGCTGTCGGCCGCTCCCTTGTCCGTCAGGTTGGTCGGCGCCGCACTCACCACGCTCGACGCCGCCGCCGCAGAGGCGCCGTCTCCCCCGCCGGGTGCCAGCTGCCGCAGCAGCGCCTGCTCGCGCTCGCGCTTCTCGTGCAGCTCGACGAGGTCCGGGAAGAGCTTGCGGAAGGTCGGGTTGGCGCAGTTGGCGGCCAGCGAGGCCGCCGCGTACTTGCGCTTCTGCGCGTCCGTCGACGTGACGCTGCCGAGCGTCGCCTGGCTCTCGAGCTGCCGATCATCGCACGGGTCCGTGTCAGCAACGACTCGGACGCCTCCGCTTGCGCGCAAGGCAATATTGTCAGTACGAAGCAAATGCGAGGCGCACCATGAAGGAGTAGAGGCCCGTGAGGATGGAGCTGACGGACCACATGGGGTTCCACGTCTCCGGGTGGAAGTCCGACATGGACAGGCACAGCCGCGTGTTGGTCTTGAAGCGGCCGTTCGGCGTCGCCATGAGCACCGACGGCGGCTTCATCGGGTACTCGGGGGGGAAGCGCAGCCGGCCGTGGTAGAAGCCGCCCTCGTACGGCGTGCCCTCGGTGCCCGAGATGACGTAGTGCCACTCGAGGATGTTCGAGTCCAGCGGCACCGCCTGGATGTTCTCCACGGGCGTCTTCTGCATCGCCAGGTACTCCTTGCGCAGCCGCTTGGTCGCCATCGCCGACGCCATCTTGTCCGAGCGGCCGAGCGGATCCTGTACTATAACAGTCAATAGTGTATGTAAATCTATGCGAC